>UCOH01000846.1:0-17574 GCA_900474275.1 Synergus japonicus
AAAATAGAATGCGCGGTTTTTATACTTGTGAGCCCAATTATCATAAAAGGTTCTAGCTACTGTTTCAGCTGAGATGTTTTTTATAGGGATTGCTTCAGCCCATCGTGAAAAGCGATCAATCATCGTAAGGCAATATCTATAATCATGGTAGATAGTTAAGGGTCCTATAATGTCAATGTGGACATGGTCAAAGCGACCATCCGGAGCAATGATCTTGTTAGGAATGAATTTAACATGCCTGGAAATTTTCGATTGCTGGCAGTCAAGGCAATTCCTACAAAGTTTAGCGATATCACGGTTCATGTTGGGCCAGAAATAGCGTTGGCGAATCATCCTGTCAGTTACCTTAGCGCTAGGGTGTGCAGGGCTGTGGAAAAACTCAAAAATCCGTTGACGAAGAGACTTCGGAATAAAAGGTCTCAGGTCGTCACTAGAAGATTCGCAATACAAGCTTACATGGTCGGAACCAAGTATGAAACGCTTTAACCTTGCATTGAGTTCAGGAGTATTACACAACTCTTTGAGCTCCTCATCTATTTCCTGATGTTCAGCAAGTTTGATGAGGCTAAATTGAGTCGGCAATCGTATAGCATCAATACGAGACAAAGAGTCAGCCACAATATTCTCAACACCGGCAACATGCTGGATACAAGTAGTGAACTGACCGATAAAGGAGAGTTGTCGAGCTTGGCGTGGGGAAGCTTTTTCAGATTTCTGCATGAAGGCATAAATCAAGGGCTTGTGATCCGTCAAAAGTTTAAATTCCCTGCCTTCCAAAAAATACTTGAAGTATTTAATAGCCTCAAACGCAGCAGTAAGCTCGCGATCGTAAGCGCTATAGTTTCTTTGTGTTGGTGTGAACTTCTGGGAGAAAAAAGCGAGAGGAACCCATGAACTTCCTGGAAATTGCTCTAAAACGGCACCCATGGCAAAATCCGAAGCGTCGGTCACAACCCTGATTTTAGCGTTAATGGAAGGATGAGCCAGAAGAACTGCGTTGGATAGATCAAATTTTATCTTCTCGAACGCTTGCTCAGCTTCAGCAGTCCAAATAACCTCTCTTTTGTCGTTTTTTTAGAGTCATGCAAATATACATGGAGTGGTGTCTGAGTCTGTGCAGCATGAGGAAGGCTGCGGCGATAAAAGTTTATCATTCCCAAGAACCTACGCAGATCAACTACTGTTTTGGGTTTCGGGAACTCAACAATAGCCTTGACTTTTTCAGGTGTTGGTTTTATCCCATCAGCTGAAATACTGTATCCGAGAAAAGTCAATTCCTTGACGCCAAATGTACATTTATCAGCGTTAATCCTCAAACCAGCCTTTTTGAGTCTGTCAAACACTGTGCGCAGATGAATCTCATGCTCCTCCAAAGATGAGGAAGCAATGAGAATGTCATCTATGTAGACAAACACTGTGATGTGGCAGATTTTCTACACTCTATAGCGGCTGAAAAAAGGCCTTATTTTGACAATTTATTTTGGGAGTATGGGAAAAGGAATAGCATTTCTTTTTGGAGGGTTCATTTAACACATATTTAAAGTATGAAAAAAAAATTTATTTTATTTTTTTCATATAAAATAGCGGCGATACAGGTAATCTTCGGCGAAGTGTTTTCGGAAAGGTGAGCCTGGATCAAACACCCAAAGTTTTTTTTTAACTATATACTATTAGCTAGAGAAGAATGTAGAATTTTTTTTTATATCAATTTTTGTAGAAATGGTGCACTTTTGAAAAAAATATGCATTTTTTGACAAAAAAAAGCAGTAAATTGTTTATAAAAAATGCAATTAACATAAAATCAAAAAACGGCTATGTATTTCTTTAGAGAATCTACTTGTGAAGCTACTGTAAAAATTAGAATTTGATTCATGCATTGGTGTTGAAGCAATCGGTACGCCCAGTTTGAAACAAGCTGTTTCGAGAAAAACGCGTTTAAAGTTTTACAAACACATAGAGGAGAAATGCAAAGTGGTACCAAATCCAGATTAAAATGTCTATAAAATGGGCCAAATTCTGTTACTCATGGGTTTTTGGGGTCTCTTATTGCGAATTCTGTGTCAACAATTTCATAAACAAAATGGCGGATCCAACATGACGAACGAGTATGTTAGGGGTTACACCACCCTGATACTCGGAAAAATAGGTACGAAAATAAAAATTTTTTTAGACGCAGTTATTAAGTATATAAAATAATTGTTATTTTGCACATTTACATAGTAGTTTTATGAATAATATGAAATAATAGTGAATAAAAAAAAATTTTTTAAATGACGGATATATGCGTTTTTTACGAAACTACTTTTTTTAAACTGGTGTACACGATATCTCAAGATCTACTCAACCGATTTTGTTCAAATTTACAAGTATTCTTTGTAATATTAGATATCGTGTGACGTAAGAAAAATTGCAAAAAGTTTTTTTGTAGAAATGACAGATGTTCGAAAAAAAAATCTCTCATTTTTATCGAAATTTTGAGTTTAAAAATTCCTAACTTATTAACGCGGCATCCAAAAAAAATCCTACGTCACACAATAGCTAATATTACAAAGAATAGTTGTTGTAAATATGAACAAAATCGGTTGAGTGGATCTTGAGATATTGTGTACACCAGTTTCAAAAAAGTAGTTTCGTAAAAAACACATCTCTCCGTCATTTTAAAATTTTTTTATTCGCTTTTATTTCAAATTATTCATTTACTATGTAAATGTGCAAAATAACAATTATTTTATATACTTCAAAAGCATCCAAAAAAAAAATTGTCCAAAAAAATTGTTATTTTCATACCTATTTTTCCGAATGTCAGGGTGGTGTAACTCCTTAACTAAAAACTCCAAGGCGCTTCGGGAAAATTGAAAAATATTTTTATTCGCTATAGGACCAAGTGGGTATTGTTTTGAAGATTTAAAGGTATTATTTAAGCTAAAAAAAATAAATCGATTCATTGAAAATCCTAGAGTGGTGTTACCCCTTTATTTGATAAAATCTTAGTAGAATTGTATCATTTAAAACATTATTGAAAATCCCAAAATTTAGCTAAAGAACTGTAATAAAACATACAGACAGTCAACAGCATAAATGTTCATAATTGAAACGAAATGATTATAATTTTGAAACCTCCGGATGATTTTTAAGATAGCATTGTGATTTTCTACAATCTTTACAATAAGGGTACTTGTTTTATCTGAGATCAAGAATACAAAAACTTGACTTGACTAGAATTTGGTAATATATGGTGCTTATAATTAAAGCGTACATATCAGGTGTATAAGCTTAAATCCGCTGTTTGCTCAGAGATAGAGGTAGTGATCATATTTAGCTACAATAGAAGAAACGTCATGCTTTTTTTGTGTGAGTTCAACACCTGTCTACATAAATCAGTGCACATAGACAGTTTTTTTATACAACAACATAAATTTTTCATTGAGTAATCATGTCTAGTTTTGTGCCAGAAAAGGAGCATTTGCGGGAAGCTCTACTTTTTTACTTCAATTTGAAGAAATCGGCTACCGAATCACATCGAATGCTTGTGGAGGCCTATGGTGACAGTGCTTTATCGGACACAACTTGCAGACTGGTTTCGCCGGTTCAAAGACGGTCATTTTGACTTGAGTGACAAGAAGCGTGAAAATCGGCCCAAAAAAGTTGAGGACCATGAATTACAGGCTCTTTTGGATGAGGACGATACACAAACACAAAAAATGCTTGCCGAACAGTTAGGTGTTACTCAACCGGCCATTTCCATGCGTTTACATGCCATGGCAAAGGTCCAAAAAATGGGAAAATGGGTACCTCATGAGCTGAACGATAGGCAGATGGAGCGACGCCAAAACTCATGTGAAATCTTGCTTGCTAGATACAAAAGAAAGTCGTTTCCGCATCGTGTGGTGACTGGAGACGAACAGTGGATTTATTTTGAGAATCCGAAACGAAGAAAATCGTGGGTCGATCCCGGACAACCATCAAATTCTTTCTCAAGACCTAATCGCTTTGGACGCAAGACGATGCTGTGCGTTTGGTGGGATCAGCAGGGTGTCGTCTACTATGAGCTATTAAAACCTGGTGAAACTGTCGATGCTCACCGCTACCACCAACAACTAATCAAATTGCGCCGTGCTCTGCGTGAAAAAAGGCCGGCTTATGAAGAAAGACATGAGAAGCTGATTTTTCTTCACGACAACGACCCATCACACACGTCAAAAATGGTCAAAAACTACTTGAAAACACTCAACTGGGAGGTGTTACCTCATCCCGCTTATTCACCAGACCTGGCCCCTTCTGATTACCACCTGTTTTCGTCGATAGGTCACGCGCTCGCTGAACAACACTTCGATTCGTACGAAGACGTCGGAAAATGGCTTGACGAGTGGTTTGCATCGAAAGATAAAGACTTTTTTTGGCGTGGTATACACAAATTGCCCGAGAGATGAGGAAAATATATAGCCAGCGAGGGAAAATACTTTGAATAAAGTTTATTTTATTTTCTGCAAAAAAAAAGACTTTCTTTTGCCTAAAAAACAGCGGATTTAAGCTTATACACCTGGTAGTTAAAATATTACCAGTATTACACCAGATGCTTTGGCAAGATAAAAGTCTAAGCTACTCCATACCACAGATTAACGTGGGTAGCCGTATCAATCTATTTGTTTTTCTTTCGATTAAATCATAGTTTAAATGTATCTTTTAAAACTTTATTGAAAATCCCAAAATTCAGCTAAAGAACTTTAATTACTCTTACATACGATGAAAAAGATGAATGCTCTTTATGTGCATGGAAAAAATATATCCTACAAAATGTGTAGAGTTAGTCTAGGAGTTTGGACGGGTACCAAAATGTTGGAGATATTGAATGACTTTTAATAAAAGATTTTGATTTTTTAAATACTAAATGCAAATGAGCCTTGTAATTTTCGATAATAGTATAGGAAAACTAGTTATGTATTTACTATAGAAAATTTCAGTAAAAAGCCAAGTTCAGTGCACGACGAATTGTAAAAAAGTTGTGAATGTTTTTAATTCAGTTCGAGAGAAAATGTATAAGTTCCTAAAGTGAAAAATAGCGCGCTGGTATTACAGAAAGTCCTGGAGAGTCTGGGAAAATATATCTGCTTGTCGATATACGCAATCGACCATCATATTAGCCAATAGATGGGACTTTGTGACATTTCTCACAAGCGGTGAGAATTTAAGTAGTTACTATATGAGGACCATTTCGACCGATACACTCAGCGTGCGATTTTCTGCATATTACCGTGTTAGTGAATTGCGTTGTATGTATTATGTATTAAGTTCGGTTATAGAATAATGTTTGTGTGTATTAGATAAGTGAAGAATACGTTTCTCGTGTGTTAGCAGTGTGAATTTGTAAACAAAAGACTACAAATCTGATTTCTGCTTCGCTTTTTTTATTTTGCTTCAGAACCCTTCATATTTTTCCAGACTGTCTTAGAAATAATACTCACTGCCTCTTCACTCTTTCCCAGACTGTCTTAGACATTTTAGAGTCTTCAAATTGTTTTTGCTTTATCGAAATTTCCTAGACAGTCTAGGACTTTATGTAGTTCTTTATTGTACTTATTATTGAAATATCTTGTAAATATTCAAAGAAGAAGGTTTTCTACTTTTACAACATTTTGGAACCCGTCCAAGATTCCCAGACTGAGTTCTACAATTTTTATAGGACATATTCTTTCCGTGTGGGTAAAAAGAAGCAAAACTCACATTCAAGATTTCTTCAACATTGAGAAAGATTTATAAGAACCATCTCTTGACTTGACTATGACTTGAGCAATTATTATTAGTATGATCTATTACGAAAATTAATGTTT
Organism: Synergus japonicus; assembly: GCA_900474275.1. Classification (NCBI taxonomy): domain Eukaryota; kingdom Metazoa; phylum Arthropoda; class Insecta; order Hymenoptera; family Cynipidae; genus Synergus; species Synergus japonicus. Next base: position 5,829 of record UCOH01000846.1, read on the forward strand.
GACCTATTATTATTACTATTCAACAAGAATAGTAAATTAATAACTGCTTGAACTATTATTATTACTATTGACATGACATATTATATATATGAACATTCAATGTACATGGACGTAATGGGCTTTATTAGGGCCATTTTTTTGTACATTGACTATTTTCAGGTCGAGTAGTTTAGATATATTTCTTAAATTTGACGGACTATGGTTTTGTCCCAAAAAAACTAATGTAACAAGGAATCTTGTAAAGAACATAAATAATCATTATTTAAATTACCGTCGTATTTCGGAATAAATTGAAATATTCACTCTATATATTTATATTCTTTGGGATTTCTTCTAATCACGAAAACTAATCTGTTTGGGATACTACCAGAAATGTTCTAGTAACACGGTCACCCGGTGCAATTACTATTGCAAATAGTAAACAATTGAACCACAATGTGCATTTTCTTTTCTATTATTTTACAAGATTCGAATACTTTTCAAAATTTTGAAAATATTTGCACTCAAATAGTGCATTCACTCAGAATAAGAAATACTCCTGATTCTTAAAATATTCAAAAATCACACTGTGAATACTGAAACGATTTAAATAAATTAAATAATTTAAAATAAAAGAGCTGGAGAAAATCAGCGAAATTACGCCCCTGAGCACTAAAACGATCGATAATTGCGTGCGCAAATTATGAATATTAAGTAGGGGGAGCGAGGGCTCGGTACACTTCAGGTGCTCATTGCGAATGAGAGAAAAAGAAGTCTTGGCAAGACCTCTTTACTGAAAAGACGTTTGTGCCTTGGCTTTTCGCTTCGTTGGTAGTTCTCTGAGAAAGAGAATCTTCTGAATAGAATCTAGTTAGAGATTTGAATTTAGTTAGAATTATTCAAGATTGAAAAAGTGTTAATCCATCAAGTGAGTTGAATCAAGTGATTTAGTGTTAAATTTAAAAATTGATAAACTTAATTGAGTCGCCAGGGAATCCTAGATTGGAATTCTTACTTTATAAAAGAATTGACAGGGGATAATCTTTTTCAACCGGTTTTCATACTGGAGCTCAAGATTGTCTACTGAGTTGAAATAAATTAAGAGAGGAATTCTTTAATCAGGGAGTACCTGTTATTAAAAATTCTCTTTTATAAAATATAATTTGAAAATTAAGGCCTGAAATCGAATTTTGAACCGAAGTTAGTTTCGGACCTCATTCTATTTCAAATGCCAATTTTCATAATTAATTAAGCAATTTTGAAAAGAGAATTCTTACAATTTTAAATAATAATTATGAAAGACTTTATGGAGCAAAAACAAACTCCCAGAATAAGTTTTCATAATTATTTTAATTAAGATAGCTGCTCAATTAAGTAGCTAACTATTGGTTCTCATTGCCTACTTTGATAAAAGTAGAACAATTATGAGAAATTGAAGTTTAGGCAGTAACATGGATTTTTTGAAGTAAACATAGCACTTAGTTTACTCTAAAATAAAGTGGTACTTTATGTTAATTAATGAAGATAAATCTTGAATAATAATTGATGCCGCATTGTTGTTTCGCATTGTATAGGATTTTCTTATTTGAATTTTAGGGTCAAAAAAAGGTCGAAGGTCGTTATTTTGGATTCTTAAACTGCTTCGCTAGGATTTGCTAAAATCTCTTCGTAAGTCAACTATTAAATTAGGGGGGAATAAAGTTCCGCAATCTCGTCCGCTTTTGGGGACTCACTTTAAAATTAATCAATAATAAGAAAAGATTCTGATTTTCGTATGATCATCAATTTCTCTTGGAATAAAAACTGAAATTATATGATTTGGAAAGTAATAATTATCTCACAGAATAAGTTATCGATAGCTCAATTGAAGTTGTTGTTGAAGTTGACAATTGATGACAACCTCCAAACCGAGCTAAAACAAAACCAATGAGACTGATGTTATTGGTCAATGCCAATAATAAGCTCGTATTGGAACAAAATTGTTCAGTAAAAATCAAAAAGATTGTTGAAATAATTTGAAGCTTTGAAAAGGATAAAGAAAAATCATAGAGATTAAGAAAATTGAAGAAAAATATCAAGAACCAAGACGATAAAATATATGTTAATAAGAGTAATAACATTTGAAATATACAAATTAATAAGCAGATAGATAATAACGTTTAAATACATCTCCGTCGTTCAGAATATGCGAAAATATTTAAATGCTTTGATGCTAGTTTTAAAAGTTTGTAAATAAAATAAATCGAATGAATTCATGAAACTTTATCCACAAGAACATACTTTCAGCTAACTTTATAGCGTTATTTCAATTTCTGAAGTCAACGTTATCACTGGTTACGCAAGAAGTAAGCTTCAAGTCCAGAAAATTTATTCTCGAATTTGCGCATATACTCAAGTCTCCTAAATGTCAAGAAATCTTTGATTCTCTATAGTCACATCAATTGCGCATGTTACCTATCAGATGCCGAACGCAGAGCGCGCGCAGTAGCTATTTCAAGTGAAATTTGAGAAATACAAACTTGACATTTGGGAGAAACATCACTTAAGACTTTTGGGAGAACTTGAGATTTGGGAAGTTGACATTTGAGAGACTCAAGTATATAACCACTTTACAATCGCGCGCAGTTAAAAATGCTAAATACGACGCATGGACAGTAGCGGTCATCCATCCATGTACTAATCGCGCCCAACTTTGCTCAACCTCAGTGATCGGAGGAGAACTGGAGTTTTCAAAGTGATATAGTCGTACCTCAAATTTTTACATTTGGTACCAATGATTCAATAGGGATGTTACATCCCAAATTATATAAAAAAATTTTAATGTAACGTATACTTAAATGTTAACTTTCAACTAATGACAATGAGTATTATAATAACTACAGCCGATAAAGAAGTGTATGCTATTTAAACGTGCTCGACTGACCACAAGTAATATAATGATGGTAATGTCACGTCCCCGCGACGTAGTATTAATTATCTTTCTTAAATATATTAATAATCTTTAAAAGACCAGCATTTGTAATCCATTCTTGTAACTAGCATTTAGATTATCATTTGTTCTCTACCAATTAATATTGTATCTCTATTAGGTATTAAGCAAATAATATTGTTATTTCATAAATGTTCATTTTAAGCAAGTACGAACTTGTTCAAAAGCCACCTTTCTTTAAGAAAACTATTGATTCAATATCTGAAATATTTATGTATCAGCATTCATAAAATCTCTTGACATTTGACCTCAATTCAAACCCTTTTAATAAAGTTACACTCTATGTAACTCGTAAATTTGAATATAATATTACGCAATATAATATCTCTTTTTAAGAGAAAGACCAGATATCATAAACTAAAATACTATTTAGTTTATCATGCCAAAACCTGTCACTTTTCACCATAAAAATATCAATGTCACATTCCTAAAAAACAAAACATCTGTTTATCTAAATTCTTGGGAAAGCTAATGCACTTGCATCCACACGTGCACGGTCATAAATTAAACTGACACTTGACTCCATATAGAATGTTCCCTAAAAAGGGGAACCAATCAACGAAAATGGGCGTTACTATCACGCAGAAGAATCTAAGATTCACGTGTTTTGCCAAAATGTGCACGTGTCCTTATTGCATTGCGTCCATCTTTAATTCATGCAAACTTCCTATAAAAACGGAAGGGTTTTTCCAGAAGAGTGAGAGTTCTCTCCGGAGTCTTCACCTAGTAACATCAACTCCTAAAAAGTATCTTCAGTCTTAAACTCTGTGCGGAAAAGTATCTCTTCAAATTAAATACAAGTTCCATCGAGGACTTAGTCGAATTTCGAGTCAATAACCCAAACTGGAACCAACTCTGGAGTCGGGTTTCAACGACACACACCGCAGTCTCATTTCAACATTATCAACCCCTAACAAATTTTGGGTAAGTAAGTTAACTATTTTACATCTACGATCTAATCTGTGGGAGAAGCCAGAGACTTAGTTTCTGTTTCTTTTTCCAGATGCGGATCGAGATATTTTCTGAAAGGGTGCTGTCAATGTAAATGAATCAATAAACTATTTGTAAACTTGTAAATCTGAGAGTATTTCAAATCTGCGGTTATCCTCATCCCGGTATAGAGAATCCTTTTTCCCTATCCAAAATGAGGAAGAACTATCTTTGCCTATTTATCCTATATCTTAAAGTTAGGGATATGTTGCGAATTCAAGACGTAACAGTAACAAAAGAAAGCATGACCAACATGCTCATTTATACTTTGCCAAAGATCACTCCCACTTAAAGGAAATCTTTGATATGCGCCCAGGCGCAAAACCCCAAAACGACATTACTATCTCGGAAATAAATTTAAACAAATATAAAAGAAATACAAAATAGAATAATTCAGGGAAAAAGTAGAAAGGATCTTCGCCACAAAATACTCAGACAGCGCGGCGAAGACCATTTCTACTAACACGGCGTATACCGCGTGATGGGGACTCGGAGAAGCTAGGAAACCGTGAAAGTGTTCTCCACACATCTCCCGGGGACTCAGAGAAGCGCGGATACCGTGAAAGCGTTTTCCACGCATCTCCCACCAAAAGGGTTCTTCCCTCACCACGCAAACCCTTTGGACCCCTAGAGTATAAAAGGGCCTGCACGACGAGCAATCGTCAGATCGTTTGGGGGCGAAATACCGTCCTGCGAACAATCTGAGCTAGTAGAATACCATTAGACTCAGCACTCCGCCTAGTAGAATACCATTAGGTGCATCACCCGAGTCGGAATACCGCTCGGCAACGCTAGAAGTCGGGCTAGTGGAATACCAATTAGTCCCGGCGCTCTGTCACGCCTAGTGGAATACCTGACCCACACCGGTTCATAACTACCTACACAAACTTAGCTTACGCACGTAGTTCTTTTTTCATCGATGCGAACCTCTGGCGTCTACGTTTGTTTAAACCTGCTTTCGAATAAACAATTCTCAGTTACTACTAAAAAAATGGTGAGTCTTTACTAAAAGATATTTAATATAATTATTATTTTTATTATTTTCATAAGAAACACTGCTACCTACGACACCAGAGATCGTTCGATGTTGTCTCTAATCCTCTTTGTCTAACGGAGGATATAGCACGATTCACTGGAGGTAAAGAGTACGCATAATGTTGTCGCTGAAGAAATCTTCAACTCCAATCCATCCGATCCCATATCTTTCAGAATCGTCGGTAAAGAAGAAACCAAGCCCGAGCCGCCGCGTACCAGGTGTATAAGCTTAAATCCGCTGTTTGCTAAGAGATAGCGGTAGTGAACATATTTAGCTACAATAGAAACGTCATGCTTTTTTTTATGTTAGTTCGACACCTGTCTACATAAATCAGTGCACATAGTCAGTTTTTTTTATACAACAACATAAATTTTTCCTTGAGTAATCATGTCTAATTTTGTACCAGAAAAGGAGCATTTGCGGGAAACTCTACTTTTTTGCTACAATTTGAAGAAATCGGCTGCCGAATCACATCGAATGCTTGTGGAAGCCTTGCCGAACAGTTAGATATTACTCAACCGGCCATTTCCATGCGTTTACATACCATGGGAAAGATCCAAAAAATGGGAAAATGGGTACCTCATGATTTTTCTTCACGACAACGCCCCATCGCACACGTCAAAAATGGTCCAAAATTACTTGAAAACACTCTACTGGGAGGTGCTACATCATCCCGCTTATTCACCAGACCTGGCCCCTTCTGATTACCACCCATTTTCGTCGATAGATCACGCGCTCGCTGAACAACACTTCGATTCGTGCGAAGACGTCGGAAAATGGCTTGACGAGTGGTTTGCATCGAAAGATAAAGACTTTTTTGGCGTGGTATACACAAATTGCCCGAGAGATGAGGAAAATATATAGCCAGCGAGGGAAAATACTTTGAATAAAGTTTATTTTATTTTCTGCAAAAAAAAAGACTTTCTTTTGCCTAAAAAACAGCGGATTTAAGCTTATACACCTGGTACTATTCTCGGCCTGCTCTCGAGGAGCCCGGATAATCGACGAGGCCCATCAGATCGACCTTTTGTTGTCGCCTACTCGCTTCCAAAGGAGTGGCTCTCGGAGCCACGAAATTCTGATCGAGAAGGATCGCCACAGCGACCTATCCAACCTCTTAATTACCATGCCTCTCCTACTAGAAACCCCTCTCCCCTGTCTAAAATCCTGTCAAGTATTAAAACACCTGATCGCCTTATCTCCCCTATCAAAAGCACTCCTCCCCCTGGATCTGGGGACATCCTCGATATTCCTCTCCATTATTCCCCCATCTTTTTCTCTCCTCCGGCAAAACGGTCAGCGAGGCTCGAACCTCGTCCTCCGTTAGAACTGATAACAAATGTATGTCGTCGCTTATATTATTCCCTAGGAAAAAGCCCATTGTACGCTAGTTAAATAAATATAATGTACTGACCGAGATTATGTACACTTTTTTTTGGACCTCCGCCCGACATAAAATATCCTGGAATAATCGTCCCAGACTAAGTAAGGAAACCCTTTCTCCTATTTTCCTTTCACACCCTCTCAGACTTCGTTCTGTTGCCCTCTCCTCACTAACGGTCAAATCCTGAACAAGGATTGATATCATTTTCTAATACATAAACCCCAGATTAACCCCTGGAGGTTGTCAATTGTTTCAAGCAGAGTGGATTCGATCTCTGCTTTAGGTTCGTGTATCGCTCGATTAGTAAGTGGAGTGGCATTAAGTGTTAGCCCTTACTTTAGCAACTCAACTCTGCGTGAGGATCTTCCTGTTGTCCTCCGAATAATAGAAACGCAAACGACAACCCTTATTTCTTCTCTTGCCTTCTCAACCGAGAAGTAACGTAAGTTTAATGTATCAAATCTATGTATCCAATTTCAATCATTTAGTTTATAATAAATAACATTCTTGTCAAAATCTTAGTATTTTACTTGAATAACACAATCCCCATAAGATTGTTGGTTACAACGTACCCACAATAAAAATAAAGTCAGGCCTTACCATCCTGACATAATCAGCAATCTCATCCTCCCTTAGCCTATTTTAAACAAAACATCTACCCTCCGCTCGGGTCGTAAAAGCTGATTTGGTGGCAGCGGTGGGATTGTCACTTTTTGTTATTCAAAGAACAATACGTTATTTCAAATATTTTAATTTAATTTCGAGTCAGTGTTTAAATTCAAAATTTAAACAAAACCTCATACGAGGCGTTGGTATACTTCGCGTGTTCGCAAGCTCTGCTATCATTAATAATTTCATCGAATTACCCTGAAATAACCTTGTATGTACTCCTTGTAGCAAGATTGTACAAGTGAAGGGTTTAAAACAAACACTTAAATAATAATTAAAACTTTTAAAATAATTTTTCCTAGTAACAATTTTATGTTTCTTGATTATAAGGCTCTCCCAGGGATTTGTGCTTGAGTCTGACCTGGCTAATCTATAATCATTAAATATCTAATTTTGTTACATTTTCCAAATTCCAAATTACATTTTAACAGACATTTGAGTTTTGCAATTAAAAGGATTACTCAGGGATTTGTGCTTGAGTCTGACTTGTTTAATCTAATATTGCAACAATTCAAATTTGTTTTCCTTCACTAAATTATTTGAATTTCAATTTGACTAAGATTGACAAAGGATTTGTGCTTGAGTCTGACTTGGCCAAACTAACGTCATTGAAATCCAAATTCTATTACTTCCTTTTCCAAGAATTATATAAAATGGTGATTTTAATTTCATGAGAAAATCTTATGCCTAATAATCTGTCTAAATCATTCAGATAGATTAAAAGATTTCACTTTAATTAATCATTCAAAGATTAATAATTTCCCCAAAGCTAAATTTTCCATTTTATGAAAAACCTTTTTAACAGATTTAAATCTACTTATCCCAGAGAATCTAATCTAACTGAAAAAAATGACTAATGATCAAAATACATCTCATTTCACAGGTAATGCATCGCGCACCCTTAGTGATGCTATGATGACATCTATGACAGAATGTTTTGCGATCCAGCAAGGAATAATGAACATCCCAAAATACGACGGAAAGAATATGCCCGTCAGAGATTTCATCCAAGATATAATCAATGGAGTATCGAGTGTACCTCCGAGTTGCGAAAGACAATTATTAAAAGCAATTTTATCAAAATTATAGGAGCTGCAAGAAACAGTATACATGGTAATGAATTTAACAGAGTGGATGGACTCATAAAACATCTTAAACAACGATTTGCGCCTCGAAAAGATTACTCATGATATTTACATGAAATTACAATTATACGAATGATACGAGAGGAAAATGTCAGTGAATTTTTCGATAGATTAATGCTTTTAATGTCAGGAGCCCAAGCAGCTCTTGAGGATAAATATAAAAATGCTAAGGATTTACTAGCCCCTCTCAACGATTGTGCTTTAACAGCATTTAAACGTGGTTTACCTGATGATATATCAAAATTGGTAGAAGTACGAAACTCCGAAGATTTAGATTCAGCGTTAAAAGTTGCCCTTGAATATGAAGCAAGTCAACAAATAAATTCACAACATTCTTCTAACTTTTATAGAGAATCAAGATTTTCTCAACCTAATTACTCAGGAGTAAGGGATCGAAGCCCTAGCCCTTCTGTGCGTTTTACAACTACATCAGACAATTATCAAACATCAGAATCTAAACAAAGTCCAGCAGGAATAATAAAACGTCCTTATTCACCAGGATATAATTCAAATTCAAATAATGTTTCTCCTTGTTGGCTTAATTTATACACACAATTTCAAAATGCTTCCAAATAAAATTATGGAAGCTCAAACTCAAATTATAATAGGAATGGAACCAATACTCCACCACGATCTCACTCTCTAATTCCATCAAACATGGAAAATTTAAACTTCAATTCCGCTCGTCAGACAGACGCAACTACGAGTATGGAAAAACAAGAGCGTCAAACGAGTGTAAGAATTCTAATGAAACGCGAAAAGTCTTTTACACAAAACTCAGTCGAGAATCTCCAGTAGTAGAATTTCGTTCGAATGATTTATAAAGTTAAAAGCTTTATTTTTAGTTGATCCTGGAGCCGATATAAACATAATAAAATTGAATTCATTAAACGAAGATCTATTAGTCATTGAAGATGATTCCATTGAAATTACAGGAATCACTCCCGATAGCATTTCCACTATAGACTCTATAATATTAGAAATACAGGACGCGAAAGTAAATTTTCATGTCGTCTCATCAGATTTTCCGATATGTACAAATGGAATTTTAGGACGAGAATATCTTAGTCAAGAACGGGTAGAAATGTAATTTTAGCATAACACCATGGTTACCCATTCCAACCCAGTTAACCCCATTCCATTTGTTGATAACGAATCAAAACTAGCTAAAGAAGATATACCAGATTATAAAGAAATTACAAAAAGGATTCAGTTCGAGTTAAAGCAAGGACTAAACAGATTATTCCAATAAACATCTCAAACAATCTAAACGAAGGATATCTACCTATGTTAACAACTTGTCATCAAGAAATCATCCCCTTTGAATATTATAACCTACCTGGGTACGATTCAGATGAGTTTTCAACAGATCCAGAGTTTATATCTCCAGAAAATAGAGTAGAAGCCATCCTTAAAGTTTTAGAATTAAATCATTTAAATGAAGAGGAGAAAGATCATGTAATTGATATAATCAAAGAATATGCAAGCGTTTTTCATTTAACTGGAGAATCCTTAACTTCAACTCATATGGTTCATCATAATATACATACTACTGATGATGTTCTAATTCATGTACGACCCTATCGATTTTCTCCAACTCAGAAACAAGCAGCAAAGAAAGTTATCGACCGGATGTTAACAGAAGGAGCAATTAAAATTAAGAGATTACGAGTATATTTTTAAATATAAACTAGGAAAATTATATACAAATGCCGATGCTCTATCCAGAAGTCGAGTGACAGATAGTTCATCAGAAAATTATTTATCAGAAGAAAATTCATCAAACGAGAATTCAAACGAAGATAAAACTACTTTCGTGAAAATACTGCCAATGTATACACGGCAAACTAAAAAGACATTGTAACAAAAATCCAAAACTCTTCCCAAATCTCTATTTAATAAGCCAAAACCCAGGCCCTCAATCATTATACAAACGACAAAAACTGTTCTTTCCAAACCTCTTACAACAGAAAATCAAAAACTAAACAGTTCTAAATCTGTAAGCGAAAGCTCATGTTCTGCAAGCACAAGTAAACCTTCAAAAACTTTGGATGAAAGTATAATTAGTAAACGGTTACTTCGTATAAGTACAGAAGAGAAACGAGCTCAAAACCGACCTAACTATAAAGAATCTAGTACTGATTCAGAAGACAACAATGAATCGGACAATATAGTATAAGATAATAGAAGATTATCTAGTAATAGATAATACTTCGGAAAAATAGGAGTGTTCTGCAAATTTTCTTGTGGAACAACAGGAGGATTTAAGAGCGGAAATTAGAAGGGAGTGCGAGTCGCAACCTTATGGAGTGTTAAAAGTTGCAGGGAATTTTTGTGTCTTTGAGGATCGTCAATTAGTTCTTGTAAGTATTTAAATGTTTGACAGAATAGTGTAAAAGAGAAAGAGAAATATTTTTCCTTTTTTTTGTTTTGTTTTTTTTTTAGATTGATGTTAGGAGGATGAAGTATACTGACAATGGGGAAAGATATTTATTGAAACTAAAGTATTTTAATTTATGTGATAAAATGAGACTTCGAATGCCCTGGAGTTGGGCTGGTATGAATCCGACTTGGGTTTATCGGAGAATTCGGAAAATAAGGGAGCAAGTTAGAGCAAAAGTAATAGAATCCCGTTTCGTTATTGATGGTAATTTATATAAGATCGAGAATGGTGTTCTTGATGAGGTGAGTAAATCTTGTGAAGTTGCCGAAATTTGTTGTTATGTAAGGTTCTGACTCTTATTGTTTTTGTTTTAGGTTTATGAGTAGACGGAGTCAATATTCGTGATATTGTAAATTTTGTGTATTGTAACGTGGTGGATTTTCACCACGTTATTGATCCTTTTCCCAGATCGATATTTATTCGAAAGTTATTTATATGAACTGCCAGTAGGAACTCACCTAGATATAAGAGTATGAATGTTAGAAATAATGTAAGAGAATGAAAGAGAAGTATGTTAGAATAAGTTAGGTTAAGTTAATAGTCGACGTTCGAAGCCTACCTCAATTAAAAAAAAAAGCCTCACTACAATATATGTCTTTAAAACTTTAGTTGTTGGGTCGTCTGAGATGCGTATGTCAATTATATAATGTGTGCTTAATCCTCCGAATTTGCTAACAAGCAAATTCTATGCCTATGGTTTTCGCATTGTTGACAAACTGTCACAATACATGGACGCAGCCATCATGGCTAGCGTAAGCTTTGAATTTGCAAGATAAGAGGGCAGCAGCTCTCGGAGCCTGTAACAGCTGCCTGTTTTATCGACATTATAAATATGGTAACTCCTTTTATTAGCGGGAAAATTTGAATTAAAATTATTATATAAAATTATGAGATTTTGGCAACACTAGGAAAAACGAGCAGATCGGCTATAGAATTAAGTTATTTTAGATTACTCATAGAAAAAGGCTTTTACTCCCAGTAGCACGGTCATTTATTATGGCATTTCTACTAATCCCGGTCATTTACGACCAGGTACGATTTTATGGGGGTACATATTTAGGACAGGTTTGGTCATCACAGCATCATTCTTCTTCATTAATCTGTCTATAGT
>UCOH01000868.1:654-27846 GCA_900474275.1 Synergus japonicus
TATATATATATATATATATATATATATACACATGGATATTCTATATGCCTCACACCTTTTTACACACCGATCTGCCGACTTGAACGTCTGCTGCTAAACTTGGCTTAAAGATAGCAAGCTATTTAATTATATACCACCCATCTAATTTGATTCCATTATGTATTCTACAGATTTTATTTGCAGCGGTTTAGTATTTCACACCCAAAGTGAAAATATCCTCCATTCATTTGTAATTAGTTGAAATTTTACATTACACGGAGAGAAATAGATATTAAATCGTAATATATCTGCTTTTTAACTATGGGACGACTATCTAGATATTTAGATTGAATATCCTTAGATATTTAACTTTTTAATATCCGAGATATTAAGTTTAAATATCTAAGATATTAAAATTAGGAGGAGAAATTTAAAAACCTGTAATATCTTGGATATTAAGGTTTAATATCGTTGATGATACATTCAAAAATCTCAGATATTATAAAATTATATATCTAGAATACTACTGCTATAGGTTAGTATCATAGTTACTAGGATTTATTTATTATTATTTGATATATTAAATAATTAATAATAATGTAAATAATAATATTATATATTAAATATTTATTGTGGTCGACATTACATTGATAGATCATTTAAAATGACTAATTCAGATTAAGAGCAAATCTATTTGCTTAAAAAACTGATTTCTTTTAGTTTGAATTACTTCGTAAGCAGAAAAATGTTCACAGAATGATGCGAAGATCAGGATATATATGTTAAATAAAAATTCACAGTTAAAAACACACTAAATGTGATCAATGATCGAATCCGTCGAAACTCGAAGCTTCAATCAATAGTTTTCATTCAAAATGATCGAAAGTATAAAACAAAAAGTGCAAATGTTTAATATTTGAGATATTAAACTTTAATATCTCAGATTTTAAATTTTAATATCTTAATTTATTAGAACATTAATATCTTCTGTTATTAAAACATAATATCTCTAAAAAGTCGATATATTACTCTATAATATCTAGACATTATGTGATAATATTCAGATTTTTAATATCCAGTTCTTAATATTCAGTTTTCTCCGTGTATACAACTCACTAAAAAAAGAAGTCTGATTATTTAACCAGAATTTTCTTTGAGTGTTATATTCAGACTGGTAAAACCTCAAAACATTTTTATAAGAGTGTATCACTGATCATACTCAATACTGTGAAAATGGAATGAATAATCCCACCCCAATTTTGGCGTTAAATTACACGATTGGATGTATATAGATGAAAGTGGCATGTTTTATGGCTTTTTGAAAACTTGTTTTTGTACATAGGTTTTATGTTGAGGTGGTACGCGGTGCAGGAAGCGGAAAGAAGCCCTGTCGCGATGTCGGCACAGGGCAACAAGCAGCGAAGGCGAACAATCTCTATATACCCTCTTCCCCAATCGTATCTCATCTTTAACGGTCCCTCGCCTCGAGTCGCATTCAATTAGAGCTAATTAGCATGGCTTCTTATGTCGCGCTTGATTGATTTACCTGACATGCCGTCGGTCGAATCGGCGATTTAAGGCACATGGAAGAAACTTCCTCGTGGAAGAAACGTGACTGGTGAAAGAAGTGCCTCTGAGACGCGTGGCCTTAGAATCGCTGTTTCTAACGCGGTGTCGAGGCAATTACACACTGAAAAGATAAATAGATAGTCGACGACCCACGCCAAGCGGCATCTCTTCGCACCGGCTGCAGCCAACACCGGACCGTACAGGCACCAGAGTCACTTTATATTCAGGTCCTTTCAACGATTTTTAAGACGCCTTTAAGAATCGTCAGAAAATGTTAATATACTAGCAATGTAAATTACATTACGTTCTACTACCTGCCGTTAAAATACCTCTTCTAATTCTCGCTTATTCATTCATTGTACTTCATTCCACACTCTTGAAATTTACATTTATAGCATATTATTATTATAGCATTTTATTCTCAGCAGTTTGTTTTATCAAACATTTAAGTTTATTTAATTATCGTTTTAGTTTACACATATATAAATATACTTTTATACAGAAAAATTCGTTTATTAAGGAGACTACCCATTATACGAGAAGAGTCTTAAATTTTATATCCCCCGAGACACTCATATGAGCTGGGCATCCGTTTGCGAGCTTTATGGTGGTAGAAGCACGCTATTAAAGGATTTATCATGATTTCATCCGTATTACTTTACATGTGTATCAGGTGCCTGCAAATGTAAAGTAACGAGAGATGCGAATTACCAAGTAAAATGTTTACACTCTAATTCCAAATTTAAGTGGAAAAAAATTTTATCTCCCGCTTTACGTGGGAATGAAAGAATGTTTCCTATATTAGGGGTTGGGTGACGAAAACTGACGGTTCTCCGATGGCCGAGATAGCGGTGATCGAGGACTTTAATTATAGCGAACCAGGATCATGTTACTATACGAGAAGCCTGACTACATCGTGCACACTGACCATAAACCACTACTACCGTATTGCAGGAGCATTTTTTCTCGGAGGAACTGTGTTGTCCTTCTGAACTTGTATCGGCTTAGCCCCTCAGATATCTTCACTTTATGTTATGTTTATTATATTCATGTATATAATGTGTATTATATTACAGAACACGCAGAGTACCTTTGCGGTGGACAATTTCTCCACATTAAAAAACATTCTCCAATTAAAAATGTCACTTTTGACAGGTAAAAGAAAGCTGCGAGAAATGGATGTTTAAATTTAACATCTTAGATGGCTATATATGTAAAACACTGAAGATGTTAAGTTTAAACATCTATTTGTCTTAGTGCGCGACAGTGAGGCTTTAAAACTCGTCGCACGCTACATTTATTAAAATCTGTTTAACAATACCGTTATTAATTGCCGTTACGCTTAGGTGTATGGAGAACCTTCAAAGGTCAACAAGGAAGAAATCAAGAATATTCAAGAGAGGCGTAAACCCGGCTGCATGCGGCGTTTTGTGAGTCATGAATAAAATTGAATAAATAAGTGCTTGTACGAGAGGTCTAAAGTGTATTCACTGCTTTTGTGACAGGACCCAGGTTCACGGAAAATATTATCCGTATCGATAATCGCGAAATTATTGAAGGTTCAGGAAAGGTCCTACCGAGGCTCATTCAGTGTACAATGTACAGTCTACGTATATAATAGACAGTCTGTGTTTGCACATAATCTGCAAATAATGAGGCACTAATCTTTAAATGAATCTCCTTTCAAATTTTAACATATATTATACGAACTCTCCATAGGAAATAGGAAACAATCACTCTGACAATAAAAGTGTGTCTAATATTGAAATAAATTCTTATGCTTTCTCTAGAAAATCGAATTTGGATGCGGCCCTGCGACTTGACTCGTCTTTTATCGTATGTCGTTTGAAAAACACAGCGAGTGATTCAGAAATCACGCATTAGATAAGAAAAAGGCATAGGAGCCGCGTGGTAGTCAAAAACTGGTTGGAATGAGGTGAGGATTAGGTGCTGCAGTTTAGGGCCTTATCGGCGCAAGGTAGCACCCCGTTGGTCAGTCAAGATACTGCATGTCTTCTACGAATGTGTATAATGTGTGTATTTGTCGGTATGAGTGAGTGAGAAACGCGATTGAGAGAAAGGACGGAAGGAAGGAAGGAAGGAAGGAAGGAAGCAAGAAAGGAAGGAAGATGAGCGCGAGCGTGAGAGAAAAAGAGTGCTAACCGAGTAGGCCAACAGGTTGCAAAGAAGCATTGTCTGGGCAAAGTGCTTAAGAGCGTTATCTTCCCGACTATTAGTCTTTCTTGGTGTGTGGCCTCCGGTCTCACCGGTCCTCCTCATGGCTGGATCTGCTCCGAGAGCACGAGCTCGAGCAAGGGTTAAGTTAAGTAGCTCCTTATCTGTGTTCACCATCTACCCCCAACCCCGACCTCTGAAATCCACGGCGAAAGAAAAAGGATTTCTCGAGAGAGGACAAGCCTCCTTAAGGGGAGCCAGTCCCAAAAACCAACTTATTCAATCGTTGATTTCTTCCTTTTTCTCAACAACCTATATCGATATCCTCCGATTCTTTTCCTTCCTTCCTTATATCCTTTAAGATTTTGAAATTTAGATACATTTCTTATTATGCCCGAACCCACATCCATTTTGAAAAGATTAATAAAACGATACAAATTCATCATTCGGATTGAAGTCTGTCAAAATATTTGTATTTCGAGACGCAGTCATCTCGAAGAGATATTGATAGATCTGTCTAGAATTTTAAATACTCATCATTAAATGATTCTCGATTCATGCAAAAAAAGTTCTGGCTAGAATAACTAGAAATTTGAGAAAATAGAAACCAGAAAATACTATATTTATAACTATTTAATATTTTTTTTCGTATACTTTTTATTCGGCATATATGCCGAATGGAAAAGATTCTCAAATCCATAACTATGGAACACCCTATAGATTTGAGGATATAAGTATGTTATATTACATACAATATATGTATAAAAATTGATCAGGTCTTCTATTAATAAACTTCATTAAAATCTGACTGAATTTAAATATTTATTGCACTCTCCCACGGAAATTAATTAAATTGATGAGATGAGTCTATGGAGCTTTGTTCAGAGTGTTATTGAGGCAATAAACAACTTGGTTATGACAGCAATAAAACTTCTCTAAGAGCCTAACGTGATCATGATGAATATAGCACCTTTACCTATATATCACGCTTCTTCCTTCTATTTATCTACGGGGGCTACATTAGGAACAAATTAAATAAGAAAAAAAATTATATTTTCAAGCCTTTCGCAAGTGATAAGATATTTCATATTTAACAGATAAAAGATCTTAAAAGCCATAAGTTTGCTCTGAAAAAACAACAAGTTTCTGAAAGACAGTGGGAATAAAAGCTTCTCTGAAATATCCTGAAATATAATATTTTCCTAAAATTTTGAGTTTGGAGAATTTAAAATGTGTGTGTGTGTGTTGATCCTCTCAAGCCTTAACCTCAGTTCATTCTCTTCGTTATGAGTGTTTAGAGTTTGGCTGAGTAAATTTGAAAAAGAGAGAAGGTGCTCATCAGCATTTGTTTGCGAGCACCTGCACGGGAAAAATCGTGTCAAGGGAAGAATTTTCATGGTAAATCTTTCGACGAAATGTGCGAAGAAAACGCAAGTCCTTGGAGGTTTCGTCGCAGAGTCGTTATGGAATTTAAAGGATCTTGGTTGCAAGAGAGAAGAGAATTCTCCTGGAAAGAAATCTAGTATCTGAGTCGCGATTCTTCATGGGTATACCCTGAAGCCCTGAAGGTAGGTATAAGCTTGGGTAAGCTTTTAACTACCGTGCGACATCACATCGTTCAAGTAAACAGAAAGCAGAAAACAGAATTTTTCTAGATCAGACTTTATCCGAGAAGTTCTGTCCCTGGGCGCAGTGGAAACCCTAAATATTTGTGCAGCTCGATTAGTCGCGCACAGGAAATACAAAACGATGTTGGAAGATCTGAGAGTTAAGAATTTTAAGAATTGAAATACTAGCTTGCATAGATTAAGCATTTATTTCCATATTTATCATTCTCGTATTCAATGAGAACGGTTTCTTTACTTTTTTATAGGGGGAAGAAAACTAACATTAGAATTTTAATTAGAATACACAAATTTTTCTCAAAAGTCTTCATCTCAGATGAGAGAGGTAACCGAGGAGGAAACTAATATCCGGGTCTATATCTAAGTCTTATATTTGGGTTCTACTAGGTCAATACTGATTGTCGAACCTATGAGAAATATTATTAATAGCTGTATACAAAGGTAAAGAAACACAGCCAGTAAAATTTTCAGTCTCAGGAAAAAAAAACATACAGGAGAAACGAAAAATAGAAAATACTTGGTAGGAAAGGAAACCTGAAACACATTTAAAATAGTGTATCAGTCACGGTAAGTCTAAACAAGTTTTGACTAGTCTCCTCAGTTCCAGTTATATCCTTTCCTTGTGAGTCTCGTTTTGAGAAATAGGAGGTGCTTTTCAACACGATTAGATACTCTATGGTGTCGCCGTTGTTTTTGCCGTAGCTAATCGCGCATCATTGAAGGTTGCAGGTAGTTATGTAGCCCAGTGGGCATTGCTGCTTCTTTTCGGACAGGACTTCCGACGAACCTACGGTGTCACGGGACAAAGAAACCACCGAGGAGTCCAAAACGGAAGCTCAGTTGTGACCTGGTGTCCCCACTGCTATACCTTTCGACCCTGCAGAGAAGTACAATAGACTCCAGAAGTTACTCGTAAACAAACATGCTGTTCAAGCGACAATTCTACTCTAAAACTCTCAACTAAACTAAATCTTACTGAAAGAAAAACGAGTCACTGAACACAGACCGCCATGGTTCTAAGCAGAGTGCCGCCACGCTTGTTTTGAGTATAAGTCATGTACATACCCAAAGCGTTCCGCTTCAAATCGTTTTTTCCGCTTCCAGTCTATACTTGAGTGTTGCGTACCTCGTATGGAATTTGGATTTAGAAGAAACGCTTCTAGGAAGGACTTTGGAAAGACTTTAGAAGGACTTTTCCACATTGAAGATATATGCTATAAAAATCTAGATAAAAATCACCTTTTGGAAACGTACCGGAAGTACGGTTCAAAACCCATGGCTACCATATGTTTTTCAGCAATAAAAATGAAACGAATTTGTAAATTCTAATACTTCCGAAATTTGGGAGTTTTATAGAATTATACTTGGAAGTTGGAAAGGATATAATAAAACGAAGAGAAGGTTGTACAAAAGTGTTGAATGGTAGCATTGGCAGCGATATACATTGGCTGCTTTAAGGCCACTTTTAGTATAAGGCAGTGGGACAAATTTATCACAATTGACACTTGAACCAATAGTAAAAATAAACTCTGGTGATGTAGGACTTATGCGATTGTCACATGCAGGATTTGCGATTATCATGTACATACGTATATAAATATTGAATTACTGTCGGGCTCGTGTTCTGTGTTGACCTGTTGACGATAAGCAACATACGTTCAGTTTTAAAAGTATTGTATGACACAGATAAGTCAAAACGACACATTTCTCAGAAAATTTAAATACGCATGTCTTTCTTCTCAAGATTATATTTGATATGTCAACACCTCATTGATCAACAGTCAATACCCTAGAGAGGATTCAAATATTATAAGAAAAATGTTTTTTCACTATTTCTGCATCATCAGTTTCAAAACTCCCCGCCTGTATCATGTACGACGAAGGTGAAACATTATATTATATTGTAATTTGAAACTATAAAAATATAAAAAAAAAATTACCAGCAAAAAAAAAGTGAAGGCGATAGTTTACACTTCCGGTCGATCGGCTCGTTAGCATCGACGTCTTTCCACTTCGCGAACGATAACCGCTCGTTAACGGCGATTAAACGGGAAGCTAAACATCGTGCTCGCGAGACGAAACAATCTCGAAGTTGCTGGTGAATGTCGATTAAAATAAACAAGGTGCTGGTCGCCGCTGATTCCATCGTCGTCGTCACCATCTCATCTATACTTATATTTTTTCCCATCTTATTGGTCCATCTCCGGAATATCAATTTTTCCCTCGATTTTTCCTGTAGCTTCTGTGCACTTCTCTGCTTCAAACCTCGAATTGAAGCCGATATCATGTTTAGACTACGATCCCTTCTGAGAAAACTACCTTTTCTGTTACCAGCTGCTTCAACTTTATTACTTGTTCGTATTCAATACCTAGTTAAAATCTTGTAATGAAATATGTTATGGCTCACAATGTCACGTTCGACATTTTTCGATAACATTTTTCCATGTCATTTTACGATGACCTCTGGAGTAGACTCAAAACTAAACACGAAATTATGTATGGCAGCAACATATCCTGTGTAGAACATTTGAGAAGAAAAAATTGTTGCAATGGGTATAATATGTGGCGAGACAGTGTGAGGAGGGTAGCAAAGTTCACACCTTACTTTAGAAAGCATGATCTTTGCCACTTCTTCATTCTATCATATCTTCCTCTTGTTTCCAGCATTCTCTTCTCTATCTTTCTTTATTCTCCTTCATGTTTGCTTGTCTCGTTAACACTTCCAGTGCAATACACCTATACAAGATATTTTTCCCATTCCGATGCTGGTTGCTGGCTTCCACATCAATAACCGGTATGTTACATCACCATTTAGAGAAAAATATTCGGAAAATAGGGATTCAAAAACTGAGACCGAGTGACGGTTTTCAAAAAATTTTCACGAGCCGATTTCCCATTCGAATGCGACCCTGAAAGACATGAAAGATGTAAGAAAATCATTAGTAGCCGCCATCGGGGAAGCAAGAAGTTAAATTAATTATTGTGGTCTCGGTGATGGGAACCTGTGGCATGGCATGCGATGACATTCCGAGACGTTCGCGGGCCGCGGGCCAGTGACGTTTCAAATTAGGACGATAAATAAGGGTTCGAGTTCTTCACGGGGTTGTTTTTCCCCTCCTATTGTAGTGGAATTCCATCCATGGTTCCACCGCGCCGATGAAAGTAGCTCAACCATATTACGAAAAATCCATCTGCTTTTTTAACTTCTTTTCAATGTTTCAGGAGCTATACAAAGAAGGCTTGTGTCCTTCGAATTTCTCAAGGACCGTTCGCCAAAATTGAATCGGATTGTCGTCAATCTGGAGAACGTTCATTAACCTCATTCGACGACATATTTTTTACTCTATTAAACAGGTGCATTCGATGCTTTAGCTGTGTCGCCATACAATGTTAGCGAAGGACAAAATCTTCTTTCATTTTTACAGGGTTGATTATGTACCAGAATTCTCAAGTATATATGTAAATTAATCATTTATTTTAGTTTCATTCGACTTTATCTGGAGGAAAAATGCTCACGGATAAAAGATAAGAGGAAATGAAGAAATGGGAAGAAGTTTGCGAACAAAAGAGAAGGGATTCCGAGGAATTCATAATGGTAAACGTTTGGGTACCGCCCATTAATTAAGCCTCTTCTCACGTCTCAACCCTTTACTCCATGTTGTATCAAGGGCGCAGCCATTCATATAGCTTTTGCGAAATTCCTATCGGCCCTGATCTCCCCATTTCCTACTTGTTCATTCTCTCCCATCACTCTCATACAATACATACTTTTCAAACGGTTCCTGGAATTACTGGCCAATTATTTGCTCGCTGTCCGAAAAAGGAATTTAATTACGCATCATGAGGAATTACTCGATAATTGTCGAGTTAGCTCTTGTAAAAAGCATCGCCCATTCTCCACGTCCTGCGCTTTATTGGTTTAATTCTCTTTTAACAAATATTTAACAACGTATTTCTTATAGAGACACGTTTCTTTCTTTTCGTGTAAAATGGAAACTATTATTTATCGTAAATACTGGGCGGTGAGTGATATTTACGTGTTAAGAAAAATATTGATGTGGAAAATAATAAAATGCTGAAAATAGAGAAAAGTAAAAAGAGTGCCTAAACTAACATGTGTGCGATAAAGCGCCCTTTTAGACGCAGTAAATCATACGCGTGCCTGGATTATGAAGCGAGGTATGGCTTTATAATTGAAATTCTCAAGTTAAAAAGCAAAGGCCTGGTGAATCAAACGCTGGGATAGGACACGTGTTTGAAAACTCACCCTCATCCTGGCATTCAAGTCCCCCGACCCTTTCTAGTCATCTGGAAGATTTGTCATTCTACTTCGAATACCTCCTGCCACAAAAGTGACTAACAATCCAAACAATATAAATTCTGTGACAATAATGTTAGTTCCTCTTCTTATTATCGGAAAATCCCTGTCGATAAATATTTGTACACCTTTAAATATCACACTATAAATTTGTCAGGTAGAACACCAACCTGTCTAATAAATTAGCACAGAAGAAAGGTACATTTGACAAATAGCCTAATTCTCAGAATAGGGTGTCGACTAGCTATTGTATAAATCTTATATAATATATTGATTATTAATTGTTTATACAATATATAATTATCTTAATCATACATATATAATTGTATGAAAATATGTTTTTTGAAAACATAAATCCCAAATAGGGGCTCGTTAAAAACCCATTTTATATATTAGGACTAAGTAAGTGAATTTCTCTATGTGTATGATTTTGATTTTTATAATTGTGTAGATGTAGCAGATCACAAAGGATGACGATACATGTTTCGAGTTGGAATATACAATGTATAATCTGCAAGAAATAATTATACTTATTTCGATGTCTGGTAAGATGTAGAGGCAGACTCATGTGCAACGGAGGAGAATTGTCTCGGCAGGCACGATACACGCCAGGGAGCCATTGTTATCGGTCTATGGAAATTAATTGAATGTATTTGAATAAACGCGTTGTTCGCTGCTTGTTCCTACTGCCCACCTACGCTGTACTGTACACGTAAGATCCCTATACTCACTACTCTGATCACTCGTGCGAAGGTGTACAGGGTGATTCAGACAATTCAGTGCCGTTAACTGATCTCAAACATAATTCCAGTGATTGATTGAATTGCTGATACACGAAAACAGTGATTATGCCTTCCTTGATTGCTTCAACTGACAAATTGGTGGAGTGAATCAGAAAAGGGGTGTTTCAACTTTCATCAAATACAACATTCTAGTTGAAAAAGGATTCTAATATACAATTAAATTTTTATGGTTATTTAATTTTGAAATATAAGAGGAATACGATCATGCTCATAAAATAAGTAGCAATAAATGCAAAAAATATCTATAACTTGTCAACGATTTTTTTATATAATAGACATGCCTGCAATATGTCATGGAGCAATCATTTATAGATAATAATTTCATAACGTCCCCTTCAGGAGGCGGTCCTCATGTTCGACAAACAAGTCAGTAGTCTAAGCTGTCAATGTAAACGTCGATCAGGGAAATATCACTTTTAACAGGTGCCAAAGCAGGAATAAATTGATCTCACTTTTATATATAGATAAAATAAGGTATATGAAACATATTTTAAAGACTTTAGAAAATAGAGTAAAAAATATTTCATATAGAATATATGTATAAACATCATCTTATAATAAATATCTCAAATAAAAATGTAAACGTATACGTGAATTTCACAATGCAGAACAACTCAGTGTATTTTGCTTGTCATTGACCTATATTTGCAAAACTTTCTTTTTCACTTCCATTGTACTTCTTTATACGTATTCTTTAGAGTTCTTCAAAAATGTTGCAGCGAAAACTATAAAATATTTTCTATATACCTTCTGAATGATTTTTCTTTTATTAAAAAAATAATCTTTTAATGTATAATTTTTGTAAGTAGTGAGATCCTGATCACGAATTTTGTGCAGAAGAAGGATGCAAATAATAACTGTGAGGACGTGTACCTTTTAAGTACTTTCGTATTATTGAACGCGTTTCTTCTGACCATAATGCATTGTGCAACTGCAGATACGACATTATATTCCTGTGAGTTGTGCCGACCCTTGTTACAATGTCACAATGCACAATGGCATCCATAAATTATAGATTATTTTATCAAGTCTGCCGCTGTACTTGATCTTATTTAAATTTGTAATATATCCACAAGATTCAATGTGGTAGTTTCAATTCTAGCCTATCAATCACATCTTACCAAATATCAGAAATATATATATATATATATATATATAACTTTCTTGAAAACTACTGAAGCATTTTAATTTCTTATGGAACTTCTCTCACTTAACAATCTAAAGGACAATGTTTCTGTACTCTGATCGTCAAATTTTTTTCTGCAATGTCAGAGAAAATGAGTGTGACATCCGACTGTTATGAACTCCGTTGTGAATGATTCTGTGAAAGCGTATGACGCACGTTCGCGGATAAATAATGGTGGTGCGCTCGAGTCTCGCTAGATAAGGAGGAAATAAATTATGTAAAGTGTGCGGGGGAAGAGAGCGCGCAAAAAGAGAATGTAAAGAAGCAAAAAACGAAGATGAGAGGGAAGGAGAATGAGGAGAAAAGAAAAGTGGCCAAGAGGATCCAGGCGGTAACGATCCTTTCCCACGTCGGTCATCGTTGACCTCAAACTGGTCATCGGATCCCCTGCAACCCCGGTTGCCTCTAAGGCAGGAAGTGGTCGTAAAGATCACTTTACAGGCCAGGACTATCCCACAATTGCAACACTTTCTTTAGATTCACCTCAGCCCTCATGTTCATGTCAACGACACCAAATCTCCCTGCATTTATTAAAAAAAAATATATCACATCCAATTTTACCAATTTTATTTCATACATTATCTTTATCTTAAAAAAGTGATGTTACCATATATCTTGAAAATATCGAAGACATTGTTATCGAAAACCTGAATTGGCTTTTTGAAAATTGCACGAATTGTGTAATTTTAAATAATTTTAAACAAGATTTTACGTAATTTTTAGGTGATTCAATAGGCTATATTGTATTAAGTAATGAGAAGAAAGATTTTTATTTGAAATTGCAAGAAATATTCAACAGGTAGTAAGAGGAATAAACTTCTCTGTGAAACTTTAAAGTCGGTGGGTACAAAGTGCACCGTCTGCAGTGGGAAAGGGGGATAACATGGAGCTTTTGAAGATACGCAAAAGATAAGAATTTTTTTGGTTTATACTTTGTTGCCGAGGCAAGGCAAAGGTGCACAAGGCGATAGGGGCTCACGAGCCGGTCCGCCATAGGCGAGCAACGCCATGACGTTCCTTTGACCCGTTTGACCCCGTGCGCACTTCTTACCATGCATTATGGCGGCTGCTCGAAGCCCTCGGCCCTTCCTTCATCCTTTCCCCGTTCAACTCCAAGCTGACCAACCAGATTACGTCTCTCTCTCCCTCTCTCTTTCTCTCTTGTTCTCATCGCATTATCCCGCACATAATCGAACCCGTGAGATGATGCCAGTTTCGCTTCGGACGTAGATACGTACCTATACGTATAGCTACGGCCATTCTGTGGTTTTCAACTTATGGGCTTTGCACACTCAATCTCAGAATTCAAAAGGCCCTTACCCTTCCTCTTGGTAAACGAAAAAAGATTCAAAGAAAATACACGGAATTGTAATGTGGAGTCCCTCTGAATCCACTTTCTGGATCCCATGATTCGGATTTCGTATAATAATTTTACATTAAGGAAACACCTTGTTTCATTTGCAAAATGGAATTGTATTTTTATAGATTAGGAAAGAATTAAGCGATATAGAGAGGTATTGAATTCTGAAATATACTTTACTTTACCAGCAACCATCTTTATTTTATATCTATTTTATTACTTAAGGAATTCTCCCTATCTTATAATATACCAATTGCTTTGAATGTGCAAAAATCCATAGATGAGGGAATACGAATATAGAGAGGAGGAAAAAGCAATAATCAGACCCATCAAAAGAGAACTTCACGAGTCCTAACGTGGTGTAAAAGTGTTTTAAACTAAAAAAAAAACTTGAACAAGCATTTCCTCTTCTTAATTAAGAGTCTGGCGGCTCAGTTAGTAGAAAGGAAATGCCGATTAACGATACTGCATATTGTTTATTGCTTTCATTTGAACACACATGCCGAAAAGTATCTTTACGATAGTATATTCCTGATGTTGTTCACCTCTAAATAAAAATACTACAGAAAATAAATGATAATAATAAATAATATTCCTCTCCAAACAAGTAATCTCGAAAGTACAGTACATCCAATAAATGAGTTTACAAGTTCAAGTAGGTAGAAACAACAACAGAATACGATTCTTGGTAAAAAAGGTGTAATTTTTCAGAAGTCGTGGTAGGACAGAAACAAAAATGAAAGATTTCATGTGCACAGGATCGCACGAGATAGTCTCCCGTCGAAGGATTTATCTCTGGGCTATTTTTCAGCAAGATAAAGAGCGACACGTCGTCTGTCATTTCTTTAACTGGTGACTTGTCTGACCAAACACGACATTTTTCTACTACTGTCGCGTTCGAGATGAGAAGTGACAAATAGAGTAGACGGCACGTATGAATAATAATCTCTCTATTTGGGTGTCTCAGTGTCTCATCTAGGTAAAAGGGAAAATAAATAAATATAAAAGCAAATAGCTTTCAGAGCGATTTATTTCCTGTGACGCTGTAGACGTGTGACCGATTGTAATGGAGTTGGTGGCGCGGTAACCCCGTTGTCCTTTTGAAGAAACAAATGCTCGGGGGTTTATGAAAGCACGAAGAAATAAAATGAATATAAAGCGATTGTATATTGCATGCATATTGCATGCATATTGTATTTGTAGGCCTTTGCAAGAAATACAGTGTAGTTTCGTACCCCATGCTGGTGCCACGACGTAAGGTCAACGCTAATCCAGCGCTCATTAGTAACACTCGACTCTCGGATCTCTCCTCTACAGGCCAGACCTGCGCGATTTATTGCCGATATCCCCACACATCGAAATAGCCAACGATAAAACGCTTATTTACTAATCGCGTCACGCATCGAAACCTTAAACTCGAATTTACGATTAAGATGAATTTTAAACGTTTTTTTCATTTCAATGTTAGCTGATAATTTTGCAAAAAATACTCTTGAAAGCTGATATAATCAGTTTCAATACAAGAGAAAAATATATGACACTCTATGAAATTGAGAGAATATTAAATAATATTCAGGTAGTAATGTTCATTTGCACAGTTCAAGCTGTGCAATGGAATATCTAACATAACATCTACACACAATTGAAAATGATGCTTCTTTCCTACATTTATAGTTGCAAATATGATTCATAAACTTTTGTCACAAAAGAATGACTAACTGCAAATGTGTTAATGGACTATTCAAACAATATAACAATCTAACGAGGAAAATATTCCTTGTATTTTCTTGCAAATCTATTTCCTTGAAGCAATTGCCACATTTTCTACAAAAGACTTCTATAAGGAAAAATTGATTTTCCTATTAGGCTAACATTCAAAGATGACATCAGTAGGTTACAAGGCCACAGGCACTTTTTATTAACTTACACTGTGTGTAGTTCTTAATCTTAGATAAGATATGATGTAGCATCGGAGAGAGAGTAGAGATAAAGTCCCTTACAAAAATAAATTTTCAAATTCTTTCGGCTATCATTCACTGAACGGTAAATCTCGAGGAATGATTTTAATAAGATGGATTTTAAAAAGACTGCAGTTAATTGTTGTATAATTAAAGAGTCAAGAAGGGTGAACAAAAGGTATGTAGATCTTAAAGATGATTTGTTGTCGATGTATCCTGTAACAATTAAGATCTACTTTCACATCGTCTGGATAATTGTATATTGTACGCCAGTGATAAGGCGAAGCGAGTCATGCAGTCTCGATGTCGCGTTGCATTTTATAATAGGCAATAGGACGAGGGGCAAGGTCAGGGTGTTCGTATCACTTGGCGCCACGTGCGCAGGGCTATCAGGTTACCGGTTAGCGTCGGTCCTCGGTCGTCGATCGCTGGATGTCATTAGACACCGCAGATAGCTTAGATACCTTCTTCATTCGGATACATTGTGTATAACGTCTATCCAAGCTCTATCCAGTGGTTATCTACATCGGCCAATCGTAATCCACTGACTCGCACATTTGCACCAGGTTGCTCTCGGTTGCTCTCTCACTCGAACAATGTCGTAAACGCCTGCACCTTACACCTGTCCAACACAAGGTTTATTGCACGCGCGGTATTACGCGACTTATGCCAACAAACCCTAACATTTCGCAAATGTTACCCTAAACATACATCTGATTTTTTTCCACCTCCAATTTCAGTTCAAAAACATGAAAAACAAAAAAGAAAAACGTCATTCTACAATGAATCGACCACGTTGTATTTCTGACTGGGCAATGCTGAAGTGAATAGGAAAAACTGAAAGGTTTTTTTCCAAAAGTTATGTGAAAGATTCGTACTGTCTGAAATCTTTATAGTTTCTCGGAAGGTCTCTACAACAAGTGGAAGTACTTTGAAATTGGCATTTCCCGCGAGTAGAGCAGCTTGTTGGCATTGCTCGACCGTAATAACTTCTATAACCACGTTCCTCGCCTGGATTTTTCCACCGATTGTATATCATGTGTATAAAGAAGTATGAAATGAAGAAGCAGATTATTTCTATTGTTAGGAAAAGACGACGACAACAAGAGAACGAAAGGAATATGACAACACACCATTAACTTTATTTGCCGTAATTGGAGAAGCTTAACGCGCCAAACCAAATACCGGTTATGACTTCCATAAACCTACCCGCAATCACTTAGAGCAGAGACTACAATTTTTCTCGCTATTTATTCCATGCAGCAAAGAATACTGCTACGACTGATGCTACATCTAACTTTACTTGAAAAAAATAAAATAAAATAAAAAATAAAGCGAAGATGTACGTAAGACTTGCTTTCTCGTAATTTTTTGCTCTCCTTTGTAGTACAAAATACTTTCCATTTCCTATTATACTGCCCTTCCTGTAATATCTTATCGCTTCCTAAATATAGTGTAATTTTCGTTTCTTCTCTCTTCTCTGTATACCTTAAGAAATATTCCATATATTTGGAATTTGCGCGATTTTTCCTGCTAACAATTATTTTTCCTCATAACAATTATAGAGATTGGTAATCTACCCGAAAAAAAAGATTGCACCAATATCAATGACATCTATTCTTCATATAAATCGGAGAATCACAGTCAATTGCATTTTAAATCGAAAAGATACTGTACTCTTACGAATCAATCGTTCAATCAAAATCTAGAGATAAGATTTTAATAAAAGTTATATACATTTATATAGGCTATCTTATCACATCCGTTTTTTTTTATTTCCTTCAGATTAGCGATCCATTCCGAATTCATAAAATTTATTTATCTCAGGACCGTATTGCATGGGAAATATATTTATCTGGGAGAAAACTGTCTATACTACCTCGACAAACCGAAATCGGGCGCCGGTCGAGGTTCATTTTCAAGCGAACTGATAAAGATTCCTACTGAAACTTTGTCAATATCTGATGCCGTTATATTCCTGACCTTACATCTGATAAGCTTTTCTTGAAGAAAAAACTGCATCTAAAAGCGTTAAAAGGAGCATTAAATTATATAATTATATCTTCTCTTTACTCTTCAAAAATTAATTAAATTTCTGAAGATGCTTGTTTACCCGCCCCCCTAAATAAATACTTGAATTTTTCTCAAGCACATCCTATAAGACTCGAATTCGTTTGTCGGCATTTTCCTGGTATAATGGAATTCTAGGAAAGCCAGAATAAGAACCCTAGGTCGTATATCAATATTTATTTGGATATAAATTATTGAATGAATGCTTCACGCATGCATAAAGTTTTGAGTAATGCATAATCCACCTATATATATTATTGAAGGAAAATTGTCACTACCCCAACAGCATATTAGCGTGTCAACAACATATGCAACTGATATGTTATGCAATTCACATTCCAAGTTTATGTTCAGTTCATTGCGGACTCGTGATAGCGATATTTCATTTCCATAATAAGTTTTACTACACCTTCGCGGTCATTCCACTAGAATATTTCTATAGAATATATATATTCTATTGTTTCATTTAAATTTGAGCACCAGCAATTTTATTACTTCGGGTTTCAATACATATATCTTCAATATCATTTCAGAAATCATTCAATTTCTTTGAAATTCATGAAATTCTTACTTAAATTTGTTTTTAGAAAATACATTTAAAGTTCTTGTTAGACAATGTAAAGCTGGCTGAAATTTTAATGAGAATTTTAAGAAATTGGCGCCCTGTTTGATGGAGAAACAAACAAATCAGGCGTGGTGAGATTCGGTAAAACTCTTTTAGTCGACGGTCAAATTGCAGCACAACTGAGAAAAGTTACCGAAACGTTTACTCTCGAACTTATGCGAAATGGAGGGTAAACACAGATGAAAGCAGTGTGAAGGAGGCACGAATAGATGCTGTTTAAATACTGAAGTTAAATGTAAGAACAAATATATATGTACAAGAGATGTGGAATGTGAGCGACGTTACTCGAAGGTTCCAGGTTCCACCCAATGCACAAGTGGAAGGTTTAAAGAACCGACGGATGTCGATCGATCGCTTTCAACTGATACTCTCGATGTGATCAAATTTCGGAAAGATTTTTCCCCCTTGTTTATATGCAAACTATGTCATCGAACTTTTACGACATAATAAATACCTGTTTAATATTTGAGAAAAGTTTTATATACTAATTTGTATCTGAAGAGCAATTTGCATATTAAAAAATGTATGGAGCAACGTATAATTCAAAGGAATACATTAATTTTATGAGAAAGAGTCTACTTGGGAGCAAATTTGCAATCGATAGAGATGCTTTTTATACTGTTAAAGTAAAAGTCAGACTGCTGAACAAAGTCTTCCAATTGATTTGACAAAAAAAAAATGCTGCATATATTTTTCCAATACACAAACAGCTATTAGGGTTTTGCTTTCTTATATTTTCCTAACAATGACACATACCATATTGTGTATTCACGGAATAATGTACAATGTACATATTACATAAAGAATCAACAAACTTGATTATCGGCTTATCGTAATCTTTGTGTGACGATGTATTTCAAACAGCCGAGAACGACTTAGTCTTATTCCAACATGTAAATCTAAAAGACATACATTTCTTGTTAAAATGTTACAAAGTTGTCTTTTGAAAAGATTTTCACATTGTAAGTAAATTTCTATTCAAATGGTTCTACTTTTCTCGTAATATTAAATCCGCCGAAAATACCATTTGTAATCCAAAGTCTGATCAAAACCGGATAAGGATATATAAAAAATATATATGAATGTTCACCTGCGTCATAAGGCGATCAGCTCCTGTGCCTTCTTCATCCTTGAAGATGATGTCGGTGTTGTAGTTTGGAACCAGATTCCGAAACCTGGAATCATGCCTAGACACTCGACCCTCGCTGAGTCCACTGGCCGGGAGGGTGTTTTCACTGACATTAGGCACATGTTGCTTAAAGACAAGGGGCGTAAGTTTGCGAAGGGTTGGCCTGCGGCCTCCACCCCTTCCGGGACCACAGGCCAAGGTCAAATTGTTGCCAGGACTCGGTATTCCAAGAATAATCAACACCAGCACAATTCTCAGGTAACGCGGAAACTGCAGTCTAGAGCCATACACGCGGTGCAAGTACGCCGGCCTTGCTACCAGGACACGGTTGCACACCATAATCACGGCCCTCGTGGTACCGCGGTGGCTGCTCTCTGCGCTACGTTAAGGGTCGTAGATGACGATGCTGCTACCAGCTTCTTCTTTCTCCAGTCACGGTCCGTCGACCACCTCCTCCTCTTGCCACTGACCTCACTCACGCCTAACCATAACCAGGGCATCACACCCTTGCACACTCTGACCTCCCGAGCTCCTAATTTCACGCCACCTCCTTTCACCCTAAACACGCTATATGCACGATTTCTTCACACCCACAACCCAATTTTTTTCCCCTCTTCCCTGATTTATCTTTCTTTCTTTTATCACTTCCACACCTACACTCCACGCCGAAGAATCGAGACCAGCTACCAGCAGATTCTCAGTTTTGATTAATTCCCTTCCGCCTGGACCACTGTCCATATCCCTTTACTCTTACATTACATTTAAATGTAATGCTTCTAGACATTTAAATTTGCATTCAAAAAAGGGAATGTCAACTTTTA
This sequence comes from Synergus japonicus, assembly GCA_900474275.1. Classification (NCBI taxonomy): domain Eukaryota; kingdom Metazoa; phylum Arthropoda; class Insecta; order Hymenoptera; family Cynipidae; genus Synergus; species Synergus japonicus. Next base: position 20,273 of record UCOH01000868.1, read on the forward strand.
AATTCATGCAAAGTAATCCAATAATGTTGCAATTTTTCGTCCTGGTAGGTAATAATCCTTGGAGCACTCACGATCGCGCGCGAAGTCTAAATTCGTAAGGGTGCAAGTTTAGTGACCGAAAGCTTGTGAGCGTTTTCCGAACGACCCAGAGGTGGGAAATGCGAGGATGGATTTGGTGTTCCTCGAGCGAGCAGATCGGCCCGGACCGGGTGCCTCTTTCTGCCACCACCTCCGCCACCGCCAACACCCCCTCCCCTCCATCATTACAACGTGGTCCTCATCTCATGGTGCTTTTTCCCCCACCATGTGATCCTGCTACCCACTGACGTCACAAGATCAGTTCAACGGCTATTGGTCGGGGCGGGGCAAACCAGGTAAAGGAGGACAGGTGCAGGAGAGGAAGGAGGCAAGTCCTAGCTTTCTCCTCGTTCGACTCTTCGAGATCACTCTCTCCCCCTCTCTCACTCTCTTTCCCTCCCACTCCAACAATCTTTAGATATTTTTCTCTCACTCTTCCTATCCCTCCACCTCCCTTCCTTATTTCTTATTCTTGCTCTTACTCTTAAACTTTCTATAGCTTCCTCTCTTTTTTTCCATCTTCCTTCTCCACTTCTCTTATTCTCTTCTTCACTTCTTTTAACCTTCCTCCTCATTCCCTCATCTTCTTCCTTTCTTATTTCTCATTTCTTCTTTCTTCTTCCTTCATCTTTTTCTACCACCAATTCATGTCTGATACACTCCACCTCGTTACTTATCCCTCTTTCCTCCTTTCGGATTCTCACCCTGAAACCTGCTTCTTCCACCCTTTTCCAGTTTCTTCCTCTTTGCGCCCTTTTAACTTTCTGGTTCCTCGTATCCTTCGTATCTTCATACTGGTCAAAATCCCAAACTTTCTTCACAACTCGATGACTCGTAAATGAAAAAGCATAACTCGATTTTATGCATTATCAGAGATAATACTTCACATGTTTCTTATAGCCTAACATATATATATATATATATATATATAGGTATACTGCTATTCAACCTCTGTACGTCCGTATTTAGCACATTTTTACAAAGAAAATTGTTAGAACAATGAATCTTCTTCTCTCTCAAAGAATTGACAACCGAATATATTCATGTATGAATCAATAGCCGAGGAAAGTCGCACCTTCACCATTCACGGAGAAACACACACCCACTGAAACTTCATAAGAAGCGGAATCTATGCGTGATTCATCGAACAGGGGAAGTGACGTAGGTGTTGAGCACTAGAAGTGCAAAAATGCGCATAGACACGAGCAACGGTTGCCTCTAGACTGAAGCACAGCAAGCCGTGCAAAAGCTTGTCCAGCAGGGAGCATAAGTCCAAGTGTTTGTTTGCTCATACTGATAATGAACGCTCTTTTACCGAAGCCAGTGCGTGACAAATTGGGCATTTTGTCGCTTTATGTACTATAAAAGCACGTCCAATGTATAAAAGGGACTCTTAGAAATTTGATATGGTCAGTTGTGTCATACCGACAAGAAATAAAACCATAACTTTTATTTCACGAATATTCGAAGCATGTCTTGACAGTGTTAAACAAGTCGTAAACAGGTCACTTTCAGATTAGACTAAAATCTGTAAGGGGGTCCATAATACATACACATGTACGTTATACATCCGTATATGTATATATGCACACATATGCGGCATTGTACAAGATCAATTAATAATAGTTTCACATGAGTGAAATGTGTACTCCCTAAATTTGAATTGGGGAAAAATACACTTGAAAATAAGGTCCAATAAAATAGGATCCAAAATTAGGACCCAGTAATAAAAGTTCCATAACGTAGGGACGAAAATTATAAGTCCTAATGTGTATAAAAATCAATATAAAATTCATGATGATTAAAGAGAAGACCGCATGCTGGGTATGATGTATGAAACGTTGACAAATTTCGGGAAATATCCCTACATTTTCTTAAGGTTTATTTAAGATTTTCACGAAAATTTTTAGGGAATTTCTCTAAAACATATATGAAAATAAAGTAAATTAAAATATCCTAAAATTGAAGAAATATAATTTCTAAAAATATAAATATATAACTAATTAAAGAAAAGATGAAATAGGGAGGATAAGGGAATGTTTTCCTCAAAAGTAAAGAGCTTTGAAAACATCCTTGAATAGCATCTCGCTTGAAAATAGGCGGACATATAATTTTTATTTGTATTTGAGACCCCTTCGAGTATTACTTTGCCTCTTCTCTCCTAGATGAGGAATATCACATCTTGAGGATCCCAACGCAACCCTTTCTGAAGTAGGTGACTGGACCTTTTTCAAGGTGACGCGATCTGACTCTGGAGGAGACGAAGAAAGGCGGAACCCGCCACTGAACCAGGAACGATTCCGAACCGAATGAAAACGAAGGGTCCTGCGCGTCGAACCGCGCGTAATGGACGACAGGGCAAATATTTATCATTGGCCACGTAATTTAAGGTGCGTTTAGCAAACGGAAGATGCGAGGGAAAACAAACAAGACAAGAGCAGGTCGGGGTGAAGGGAGCAATGAGAAGGAAGAAGGTAAAACTGGCGGAGCGACAAAGAGCAAAGAGTCCGAGAGAAAGAGGCGAAAAGAGTCGTTCAAAGGGGCCGCCGTTGGGCCCAAAGGTCCCTGTGCGAAAGCACAAACCCCAATAATAGCACCAGAATTTATATACCTGCACGAACTCGATGGAGTGGGCTGTTAGGGGGCCCCCGGGGCCAGGGATGAACCATGCAGGGGCATGCAAGGCGCCGATCGATAGATCGGATACAACCCAACCATTATTTTCTCTTTTGCTCTCCAATTTCATTCCGTCTATCATCGAACCCACAGTTCCAATTCCGGTTAGTTCACTCATCCACATTCCCATGCAACTTATCCAGTTGCAACCTTCATCCAATCTCGCAATGCACTCAAATTGAAATTGAAATTAAATCCACAATTACAGTCTTAACAGCGTTTCCCTAAGCACAAAATTATCGGTTCCTATTCTACCTTTGACAAGTTTTCTATAACTTTCTTTCAAAATATTATTTTCTGCAAGTCGAGCTTGTGAACTTTTTGCAGGGATAAATGTATGACGCGCTGCAAAATTCGGTTTCGAAAACGACAAGTATTATGTGGAAGCCTGTTGGGAACACAAGTCTCTATAGATATTCAGATTTACATATCTTAACTTCAATTACTCTTATGGTAAGTAACACATGCCCTTAAATGCTCGAAAGTGAAAATTAGTTTTAAAAATGTAGAAGTGAAGATGAGGGATATGCCTGGTTTTGTTTGAATTGTGATATAGAAGAGCAGGGGCGTATTTGCTCGGAGATATTCGACAAAAAAAGTAGAGAGAAGCTCTGAAATGTTGAAGAATGCGTTTTTTACATTGTGGTTATTTAAATAGATTCCGGGTCCTGCATAGGAGGACTGCATTCTTCGAGAATGTTATACACGCGTTGGGGTACATGATTGACTTTTCTTTGGAAGAGGAGTCTGCTTACGGCGGCCCTGGACTCGGCAGTCTACCTATCTGTAGGAGTGTAGGGAGAGAACTGAGAAGGACGAACCATCCATCACCGAGGACTCAAAGCTGGATTTAGTGACTTAGACTGCCGCACCGTGATCTCACAGGATATGCCAAACTACACCCAAATATTGTGAAAGGTCTAGAAAAGGTAGAAATGTAAAATAAATTTAGCTACTGGAGAGAGAGACAGAAGAAGCTGGGACAGAAGGATGAACATCAACTAACCGGGATCCGACCAGAAGAAGAATATTAAGACTAATTTATCAAATGTACATAGTGATTAAAAAAGATTGCTCATTTTTTAAAATACCGAAATTGTGAGCAACACTAATGACTTGACTCATTCATTCCTAAAATGAATTTATTGTACGAGCTGAGAACCGAAAATACTTAAACACGAATATTTACTCAATGAGATTTCAAATTTTCTTATGTAGAGCCGTAAAATTGTATAGCATATAGAGAAGCCTAATGTTTCGTAACCATATGTATGATAATTTTGACCACAGACTGTCAAGTATTATAGATACAAGAGGCTAACAAACATTTTTTTACAAGTTTCATACTTTCATATGTAAAACAAATAGACAAAATTTCCTTCCTCGGCTTTTAAAGTAAGCCATGTTAAATACAACAATCGAGGAATTTGAGTTTCAATTAGATCATCACCTCTAAAATCCTATATGCAAAGACTTTTTTGTATTATTGGTAGAGAATAGGAGATACAAAGAATGTGTGTTCTATAATTAATAATTTCATAGTCCTTAATCGCTATGAAAATAATAATAAATAATATTACTCTGAGAATAATAAGCGTCTTTTTAAATATAAACCGACATTGCTGATGAATCTGTTGAGGAAAAATGATGTAGCATTAAGGCAATTAGTGAAGTTTAAAAAATGACCAAAGTGATTTGCGTAATCGCGAATTCTATTTTAGACGTGTTGCAGTCAGTTTTAAGTGTGCCTGTATGCTTGTCATGAGAGAGAGACAGAATAAACGAGGAGCTGAGTAAAAAAGAGAGAAAGATTGTAACCACAGGCGGCGCTTTGAACTTGATCCTTGTCTGGCTGTGGTTCTTCATCTTTTTCTCTGGGATTGGCTAACATGAGAAGATTCATTTACATTTTACACGCGAAAATACGGGTCCGGGCCAATCATCGCGCCTGCTTCTGCCTCGGTTCGCGCTCACACGCGCTGCTCGTGGTCAAATCCTCTTTCATGTTCGTTCATACAGGTATATACAAGCTAATACAAGTCTCCACTCGTCAATACCTCACATGGTTTTTCAAAAAATTTTCCATTTTATATATTGTTTTTGATATCTTGGAAATGATGCGAGAAACGATGGAAGGTTGGTTAACGAGCTTGGCCTTTATTTTTGGATAAAAACTTTCCTCAAAGAGCGAATTGATCGGATGATTCTTTCGACAGTTATCGTGGGAACAGACTGCAGACTGCAGAGTACATGTTACAAACTACCGACAGACAGACAGACACCATCGCCGATAAGTTGAAAAACGGAGGAGCCTTTTTTTGATCAGAAGATGTTTGCTTGCTCAGTCATTATACGTTCGGACTTCCATTATATGTATTGGAGTATCAGGGGTTCGAGCCCTGAGCCGGTACCAATAGAAAAACATGTCTATGGTACCAATATCTGGAAACCTGGACCCCATGGATCCATGGTTACATTGGTACTGTGAGTGCCATGAGATCGTCTGCAGATTCCCACCCTAATTTGAGAAAAATTCAATGTCCCGTTGGTCAGTTTTCACTTCCAATTTGTGGCATTTCTGAATAGTTTATTTTTTACAGGGGAGGCACAAATATGTATGATAAAAGAATAAAGAGTGTCGTCAAGAACAAAAGAATAACGAGCGAAGGGAGTGAGAAAGAGTCTGAAGACGGAGACGCTGTGAAAAAAAGAGGACGTAAAAGAAGGAGAAGCAGTGAGGGTGATGAAGGGTGAGGAGGTGGTTCGAAGAGTTTGGTACAGCTCGTAAGTTAGCACGTGGTCGCGCCGGGCCAGGCGGCGCGAAAGAAACCGAGAAGAAGCGCGAGTCGAGATCGAGAGGCGGAACGAGTCAAGAGGTTTTCGATAGAGAGAGAAACAGTATAGCAGAGAGTAAAAGAGCGAGAGCTCTTGAGAAAAAAGGGAAAAAAGTTTTTTCGAGGGGAATGCCATCTACTATCCATGTCCGTTCTTGGTTTATACGCTATATACGCTCAACCCAATCTCCTGACTCTGAAATCGTCTGTTTATTAGCTCTAACGAGATTCTACCTGAAGTTCAAGAAAAACTCAAAATAAATTTAATTCGTGAAATGGCTGCAGTTTATTTGGTATTTGATATTCAGGATTTCACTGGAACCTTGCTGCTATTTAGAAAAATTTAATCCATAAAAAAATGGAAATTTGATTAAAAAGAATACAGGAATTATTATTGATACGCCCCTGGCTGACTTGCTGGACACGCATGTAGCTTAGAGTGCAGATTTGCAGGAGCGGACCACACAGGTGGCGGCACGCGCGCGCTCTACCGGGTGGTCTACGACACGTTCCTTTCGGAGCTGGTCGCATGGTTCCGAGGGTTTTCGGGCAAGCTCGGCTCGACCCGGTGGTCGATTTCACCCGAGCCCACACAGATCGCGCACGCGCGCAAGCTGCTTGGGTGGCATTCGCAGGCAGGACATCGAGCTGAACGGTTAGCATTGACCGTGTGGAGCTCGCGTTATGAGACCCTGGTTCTCTCCCTTCTACCAGTTTGCCTTCTTGGGCTTATTATTCTTTTTTGCCTTCTGGCCCCTTCGTTTCCACTCGATCACTCGTCTCTCGCTTTCTGTGCACTCCTCCCTCTACCTTGTTTCGTTCTGGATACGGCTGGTCTGGCCCACGGCACCACAGACTCCTTTAATGAGATTCCAATTTGTCAATTAGGGGGAGGACGATACCGCCCCCCCCTCATTCTCCAGCAAAAAAAAAAACTAACTCGACTCCTACTCAGGGAGCGACACTTATAACAATTTGAACACGCTCTATCCGTTCCTCCGCGTCGAAAACGATCTTCGCATTATAAAATTAAAATTAATAGCGTTGTATAGGATTTCAGGATTATAAATTTGTCTAAAACCAGAAAGATTTTTTTTAATGAATCACATAGTGAGCAGAAGACTTCAGTAATAATAATATTAAGAATATATTTAAATGTACTTATTATTGCAAAGGAGTGTGTACTTTGGGATTCAAAGAGTTAAAAACAATCTATGTTATTGAAATTAAGATAGATCGTATTAATTATAATACACAAATATATCGCTTTTTGTGTTCTAGGACACGCCCACTTTTTGACCACGCCTTATGTCATATCCATACCACGCCTACTTTCATGGAATATATCCCCCTCTAATCGTTTTCTCTTTCCTTTGACCACGCCCATTAACAATATCTTAGTACACGCCCACCACCTTATTTGACCACAATTTACACTCAGATTTCATGTTATTGCGCAAGCAATCTTATTTAATCACAGAAAGTTTTCCTAACTTATTCTTGAGTTTAAGTAGTAATGGCGGCTTTCAATAATATCATCTAACCGTTAGACAATATAGCTTTTAGGATCAATATCATTTATCAAAATTAAATAATCGTCTTCCGAAATTAGTAACTTTTGTCGATGAGAAGCTATCCGCTGACTGAAAATGCATCAGATAACTGCGTTGCACTCTCTGGCATTTTATTGCGTGTTGTACGTGACGTTGTTACATACTTGTGCCATGTAATGAGCTCCGTGGGATGTTAAAGATACTGACGTAAGTCGCCTGCTGTGAGTTGAACTACATGGGACTCAAGACCCGAAGCTTTGAAGCATTCAAGATCCGCTGATCCAAAAGTAACAATCGCGCATTAAATCGAGCTACCAGTTTCAGAAAGCCACATTAGATATTTTTCAAAGTCAGTCCTTTCAAGTTCAAAACTCGAATCATAAAAAATAACAAATATTTCATTATACATATATATATATATATATATATATAT
>UCOH01000877.1:420-86049 GCA_900474275.1 Synergus japonicus
CTGGGGAGGCGCCCGATTGGGGTCTAGCAACCCCCGATGAGACGACGGCCGCAGCGCCGCCCGCCCGGCCGCAGAATCCAGCAGAATTCAGCGCGTCCACCCATCCGAGTAAGACCGCGCCAAAAGTCGCCCAACCCCAAATGACCGAACCAGCGACCCAACAACCGCGTATCCACATCACGGGAATCAATAAAAATATGTTTAAAAACGTAGGAAGTAAGCTCATTAAACTTTTGATAATTTGAAAAAGTTTTTAAAATTCCCTGTATTTTTATATTTTGAAAGTATGCTTTTTTATATAAAAAAAGTGGTTTGCTAATGAAACGCATGGTAAAAAATTAAAAAAAAAAAAGCAATTAATTACCTCATTTCATTATTTCGGAAATTTCGCCCAAAGTGGATAGAATGCATTTTATAATACATTTCTTCGACTGCATTTTAATCGAACTTCATTTTTCTTTTACAGGATCAGATATAAAAACACCAATAGCAATATTGAATTGTCTCTTCGCAAGACAGCTCTGCTTCGAAGATCCATCTTGCAGTGCTATTTTGGAAATAATACCACGCGTCTGCGGTCCCGAATTAGGTGAGTAATTTTATCAAAAATAAGAGAAAAATCTTGTTATTTTTATTTAGTAAGAAATAAAATACTTATAAATAAACAAAAAGAAAAGAAATCTTGACAATAACTTTTCTGTATGGCTTGGAAAGGTCTGAAACCTTAGATATAGACTATTCTCAAAGCTTTGATCTTTATACTTTGTTTCAAATATTCTCAAAGGACAAGATGGAAGTAAACATATAAATGTATATTTCATGACCTAAAAATGTCGCTTTTGCAAATTGTAATATAAAAATCGAATCAAGAGACATTTCTGGCGCAAACACTATAATATTCGAGGATCGATGCCCCAATGAATGTTTCTAAACCCTCTGGAATTCAATTTATTCTTGATATAAAATTAATATACGTCGTTTAGGTATATTCTATAATATACTTCAATTTCAAATGTAATATTTAAATTGAAAGCTTTATAGACTATTTTATTGAAATGAATGCAATATTCAAATGAAAACGAAGACAAAAAATTTGGCGAGTGGTATATATGCAGCTTATACTTTTTACCATTGCACTCATGGCCAACTTTAGGAATGGTCGGCTTCTTCGAATTCCTGCGGGAAATTCGACCGAAACCACCTGGATTGTCGAATTTCTCGTTACGCCGAAAATCTTACACGCTACGTGCCCACATTGAAAATCACATGAAATTCACAGAGGCTCCCATAGGTCTCGTATAAACTCATACGAACTCCGGTTTTATAAAAAAGTTGCGCTAGAAAAATTGCTACAGTTCTTTTTGTGAAATTATTAGCTTGCAGAAAATTTACCACGAATAGAAGGAAATTTATTTTCTATTTAAAAGGGGCCGTTCTATTCTAATTCCTGTCAGTACATATAAATATATATATCATTTTACACTAAGCATTAAAGTGATAACAACTATTAAACTTAGTTCAAATACCCTTCCAGTAATTAACGCAATTAATTAGTATAGCAAAAGCTTGGAATTTGAAGCATAATTTACCTGGTGGAGCACAGAGGACACGTGAATGATAAAATATCTGTTCTACAAAGTGTTAATTGAAATTTGTGTATAATACTATTGTAACAAAGCCTCATTATTAAGTCCTGCAGTGTATACTCAGAATATATTAATTAGTCTTACACATATACGAGAAACTTTCTGTCGCAAAGACAATATGTTATGCGGTCTACATATGTAATAATTTAACTCACATACGTTGTGAGCTGAATTGATACGAATTCGCACACACAGGTATATTATAGCGCAACTCATAACTGTCCGTCTGTGCAATGCCGCAGAGCCAGAACGAACAGAGATATCGATCCGCCAGTTTTCGGTTCACCTGCAAACACGTAGGGTGCAAGGCCTCCTCCAAAATTTTATGAAGATAGGTCAACCGGAAGTAGTCGATAGACGAGTTGCATTAGAAGCAGGTGGTCGAACCACTCCAGTAGCCATGAATATTCTTTGAATGCACGACATTTTCTCTTTCCTCTTGCCTCTCTGATGGCATGACGTGATGTCAAAGGCATTTATCATGGTTACTTTCGAATTTTCTTATGGCTTCTGCGATTCGAAATTTTAAGCACGTGCCGTCCTTTTACTAGTCAATATTCTCAATTTCATTACTCATACATGAGTATCCATTATTTCTCTCCTATATAACTACAGAAAAGTAATGTTTTATGTATATTTTATAATTAGAAAAAGATCTAGTCAATAGTTAGAGCATATTAAATATTGTCTGACTTAAATCGATTTTCACTACTTCATACATTCAATGCGAGAGTTAAAACTGGACGGCTGATTAAAAATGACTTACACTACTTTACTTATATAGTGACTAACTTAAATCGGTTTTTACTACTTGGTACATAATACGTTTGACTTTAAACTACATGTACTACTTGGTACCCCTTATGGCTGACTAAAAAGGACTTACACTACTTCATTTATATAGTGTTTAACTTAAATCGGGTTTTACTACTTAGTACCTCTTCTGGCTGACTAAAAATTACTTACACTACTTTACGTATCTAGTGTCTAACTTAAATCGGTTTGTACTACTTGAAACGTAATACGTATGACTTAAAACTACTTGTACTACTTGGTACCCCTTATGGCTGACTAAAAATGACTTACACTACTTTACGTATATAGTGTCTAACTTAAATCGGGTTTTACTACTCAGTACCTCTTATGGCTGACTAAAAATGACTTACACTACTTTACTTATATAGTATCTAACTTAAATCGGATTTTACTACTTAGTACCTCTTATGGCTGACTAAAAATGACTTACACTACTTTACTTATATAGTGTCTAACTTAAATCGGGTTTTACTAATTGGTACATAATACATATGACTTTAAACTACTTGTACTACTTGGTACCCCTTATGGCTGACTGTAACTACTTGTATTATTTGAAATCTCTTATTTCACAATAATTAACCCCCTCTTACATTTATCCCTCTTTGCTGACGTAAAAAATAAACATTATGTTACTGATAACATTATTTTAAAGAAAATTGTTTACCGAACATTTAATTCATAAAATATTTAATTTTAATCATTGTATTTGATGTCTTTTGGATTATATCTTTAAAATCTCATATTATTGTCGGTTAAATGATAAAGATTCGAAATAATGGTATTTCAAGAGCTTTCAGTAAAATAGTGTGCCGTATCAGCGTTAATATGGTTATATCGCAGCAGTACTTATTGATTATGTAGAGAATTTATAGCGCGTTATAGAATTACTTTATGATACTATAAATACCCGTTTTCATATTTGGTCTACGTTTTGTATTAAAGGTATTTGACGTTCAAAATTTCAATTAAAATTTTTCGGAAATTTCCTAATCTATCATAATAAACCCGTGGTTATTTGTTGAAAGCTCTTTAAAAAAGTCTAAAAATTCTATTTAATGACAGGAATCAGATTTTTAGAGAAAAAAATGAAGGAGGATTCTTTAGTCGCCATTTCCGCACCTTTCGCGTCTGTCGGGGCAAATAGTTCAGAAGCAGGCAGGCTATTGTGCAGGCATGAGCGTAGCAGCTTGGAGCCACTGGCGACGACGTTTTCAAGAGCAGTTTACGCCTGAAGCCACCCGTCGCGAGGGGACAAGGGTGAAGGTTATTTATCGGCGTGCCTCCTTGGCGCAGTCAACCCCAAAGTGCCACCTGAGCCTTTTAATAAGCGAGGCGGCTATGTCGCCGCCATATCACGCGGACGACGCGTTATTACTTTGGATACCAGCATACTTCGAAAGCTTCCTCTTCCCTTTACTTCTCGAGTCAAATAGATTCTTCTTGAGGTGTTGGGGCGACTATGAAGTGTCATATTCGCGTCTACAGGCGGCTCAACGAATATGTACCTATCCGAGAGCAAAACTCGAACCCTCTTAGCTTCAATGTGGTCCTCCCCAGGAAAGTCAGAACCCAGGAAGCCGCGAACTAGCCGGCTGTCAAGTGCATCGCCGACCACCGGAAACTCCGAAGGCAAGCTTCTAAACTCTCAGAAACACTCCTCTTGCCGAAAAATAGAGTACGTGAGCTTGCACGTTGTCTGTTTGAGTTGTATCCTCCTCCCGCATGTCAGCGTAAGCTCTAAAGTTGTCGTATTTTGATGGAAAGTTGGATCGGACAGGGATTACGGACTTAAGTTTTGGGATACCCGGCCGACATGTTTTCATGGACCGTTGCTTCCACGCATCACAATGTCCTATTATGAGAGAGTTCTCAGATTGTTTGTTGCAAGGGATCTTTCTGTGTCAGAATTAGGGTAACTTTGGATTTTTCAATGTGGTCTGATCTTTTGAGAAATAAAAATCGGTTTATAATAAGCATCATTGATCTGTAAATGTCTGAAACTCCATGTCAGACACTGTATTAATATAGATATCAATTTTACCTTTCATATTCTTAAATATTCGATTAACGATGCGAGGTTAAATAGACTATCCTCCGGATTTAAATATAGAACGCATCGTTCTTCAATTATTAGCATGTAATGTCTCTTTAATATTTTTTAAAACTAATATACTTTCATTTATTAAATAGTAATGACAATAAATGATTTACTTGAGAACTGCTTCAAATAGAGGAAATGAGCTTTCTAAATGTATCTTTTAATCATTATCTAACTAACTGCTTGGAGGAGTTCATTATGGTGAGTGGTAATTTAACGGTTGGAAAGTTAGGAGATTGAGTTTGAATCGCGACAAGCACAAACAGTTTTGGTTTTCGTGTGGTTGATCGTCCACACTGTAATTTTCCAAGCGTCACGACCAACTCTTCCTAAATCATTCAGTATTGTCGTCTTGACCACGAAGAGAATGTAAATCTGGCAAAGATCGAAAGTGTATACAAAAGAGCCATCTGTATCTTTTAGATATACATATATAACATCTACACAGAAAAAAAACAAGGACTGAAAGTGTTTACAGCTGAAATCAGTTTTTAGGCTGATTTTTAGTCTTAAGTCAGTTTTTAGTCTTGTTTTAAGACTAAGGAATCTAAAAAAAAAGACTTTTTAGTCTTGAAACAAGACTTAAAACTGACTTAAGACTGAAATTCAGCCTAAAAACTGATTTCAGCTGTAAACACTTTCAGTCCTTGTTTTTTCTGTGTATCTATTTTTTATTATAATAAAAAGTCACGACAGGCTTTTTAGCAAAAAAGTAACAAGTACGGAATGAAAACTGAATTGAGCAAAAAGTCACTTAATCGACCTCCTGCTATCGATTAAATCTGCAGTGAGGAAGGTATAATTATATGAAATAAAGAAATCTGATAAATGGTTCTAATTGAGGAAATTAATTCTGACAGTGGAATTTGAGTACTTTTAGCCGCCATTTCTCAACGATTCGTACCTGTAATCGACAGTGATTTCCGTAGGAAGAAGTATCGACAACTAGAGTGCACGGCCGTATATCACATTAATGAATAACGAGAGAGGTAAAAAGCCAATGAGAACGTTGCCTGATCCGAGACTCAATAGAGTCTTGGCAGAGAGGTTTTCCGCTTATTTGGATTTATGAATCGCCTCTGTTTCTCTTCTCCGTCTTCTCGCCCTTGTACGATAAAAGTAAAATTTGTTTGGAAAAGGATTTTCGTTACGTTCAAATTAATTCTGATTTATGACAGTGTATTACTGATCCAAAGCTTTCAGAGTTCTTTTTGTATCTTTATCTTCTTTTCTCTCATTGTACAGGCATTACCTTACAATCTATTTTCTGACTTCACGGAACTTGGAATCCCTTTACTCAATTACATGATTTCAGTACATTATTTCATTTTTATCTTCGTCTCTAAGTTCGAACAGAAAATATTCATGATCATTAATAATCTATCTATTCTAAAAGTCCTTGAACTCTTCAAATCTCGCTAATTTTTTTGAAATCCAATTATCGATAAAAATTCCAATTTTAAAGTCGCGAGTGTCGTCCATTGTAGTATTTCTTTTATGAATGCTACTTACACTCACATACGCTTTAAGTTGTGTCATACAGTCAAGGGTGGCAAAGGAGGAAATTTTTCACTGAGGACGGCGGCGTGGCAACTCTTCATTCCACGAGAACCCACTTTTCTTTTTAGACCAACACAATGCTTTGGATTTTCGGGCAAAGAGTTATTTCCACAAAAGTTCTTCCAAAATTGTTTGTTAGTTTATAGTTTTGTTAGAAATCGGTTTATATCTGCTGTATTTTAAAATATATAAGCTAAATACATATATATCCAAATATACTTTTTTTCGTAAATTGAGAATAAAAATCTACGGGATTTTTATTCTGAATTATTTAGAAACTTTCTTGAGGTATAGAAGTCTCGATTAAGGAAAGTATTAGACAGGAAACATATTTTTTATATGCGTCAGAGATTTTAAAGATATTATAGTGACGGTCGTAGGTTTATGGTATAGTTTTGGGTGTCCTTTCGAATGAAATGGATGAAAAGAACTTTTGAAATGATCGTAGTAGAAGGTTCTACGAAGGGAAATGATATAATATGGAGACTCGGAATGGTTGACAGCTGGTCATGTTGGATTAGCATCACCGATTCCGAATACGCAAGCAGACGTTTTGCATACGAGCTCTCTCAATGCTACGACACTCACCATATTTTACGTATATTTTATGCCCTTAAATAAAATATCACGAACGTGGCCATGTTTTCTATTTCATGACTTCTATAAATTGTATCTCTTCCGGACTTTCAAATTTGACTTACCTTTTCTTTTACAAAATAATAAGCTAATAGCTCTTCTTGTGTACAATATTTCATGCTAATATTTATATACCCGAGTATGAAATATATACCGAAATTCTTATCATTAATTCGTGCATTTTTACAAGCAGAAAGTTTATTCATTTATAATTTGATACATAAGTGCACCTCAGGTACATACTATTCTGCAATTTTGATGCTCCCAAGTGACTATAATAACGTTCAAAGTCAAAGATTGGCCTCAGGCATAATCAATCTAGAGTTTAGACAGTTATTGAAAATTTACTGGAATTTAAGCCTCTCTGCTTTTCGATATCACGAGCCATCGGGCAACCATTCATCCTATAGGAAAAAAGCTCTGGTCGTCCAGTGTGATAACAAATTGGATGTGAATGGGATTCCAATATTAAGAAAATTGAGAAATTTATAGTTTATATATAAATAATTGCCATATAATTCTTAAAAGCTTTCCAATTTAGTTTTCCAATTGCATATGAATTTCGACTTTCACTTTATTACGCAAAGAAATCTTGGGAGATGCCATATAAAGAAATTTTCTCAACTCTATCTCGAGGCACTCTTCCGGGAGTGAGACTAGAGGTGAAGGGTAGTTTCGAGTAGGCGGCAGGTCCTCACGGCTCACCTTCTTTCCCATTAATAAGCGTGAAAACCGCGAGGGCGAAAATACAACCGATAAGGGGACACCACCATTGTTCGAAATACAATGTACGTTTTGTTGAGGCAAAGCGTCGCGTCGCTCGGCTATCGAACACAATAGCACGAGTGGGGTATGGTGGATTGTACTTTACCACGAGGTTGGTGCACCGCGAGGTTACCGGGTTTTTGTTTTTCTTTTTCATCCACTCCTCATTCTCTTTTTTCACCTTTTTGATCAATGAATTACGACTTTAGGCCGGACGCGACTACGTCCAACGCATGAGTAACGAACGGTTATAGTTTTAATCGACGCTATATCAACGAAACTGGTCCACGCTTTATCGTACTGTAAAAGTGCCAGAAGGTAAAAGCGAATAATTGAATGTACTAGTAAAAAGGAACGGGAAAACAACGTACGATTTACATGTCACGGATTTTTGCCAAATATTCAAATCGATATCAGAATCATTTTTATCCACACGAAACATTTATGAAGTCAACGTTTCAATACTCTCTTAATCTGAATCAGCGATAAGTATACCACTAATTCCAATCAGCGAATTTGCGCTGATGAAGCAGTGAAATTTTGCTAATAGAGGGCGTGACATTCACTGGTTTATCAGCGAAAATTCGCTGATTCATCAGCGTATATTCGCTGATTCAGATTAAGAGAGTATACTTAGTATACACCATTGTCAAGATTGTCAATGAAAAATGAATAAATAAAAGATTCAATTAATCCTTTTTCCATTCAAGGATGATATTTGAATATTACATTTTATTTTTGAATTATCAAGCAAGTTTTACATTTTCTACATTGGAATATACATATTGCTATGAATGCAGATGTCGACTACACGATTAGATTGCGCAGTTGTGTAATCGCGTATATGTTCTTAGCCTTCTCTAGTGTACAGTTTCAGTGAAAATTCCCTCCGACGCAGCACGCCATGCCAGTCATCCTGTGAATTCCAGCCAGCCGCTCTTCCGTTTACCCGTTTTCGACGATATCATCGCCAAGTTGGGGGTGACACTAGAAGCTTATACTAATGGACGACCATGAAGCTGGATTATTTTCACATCCTTTCACTCTCTGTTTTTCTCTTCACCTCGAACAGCAGAACCTCATCTCGTCTAGTGTTATTGCTTTTCAGTTATTTATTACGTGTCACGTATCATAAAGAGTTCAAAAGCAACATGCTCAAAGTACCTCCAAGGAGAATCGTCAAATAAGACTAATTTTGAAGCTACAAATAAAGTTTCGAATTATTTGGCTTAATTATTATTATATATAATAATCTTACTAATTCTGTTGTTTGTTCAGTCATTCGCAGTGATGCTTTAATCTCTTAAAATTCCTCGAAATCTTGTAAATACTGTCCAAGTATTTTGTCATTTTCCCGAAAAGAGAGAGAGAGAGTGTAAAAATGCTGCATTCAAGTTGGTGAAGAAATTACTTCAAGACCGAGATTGTTGCTCGTTTCAAAACTTGGCAATGGTGGATGCTATTACGCTCTTTTATTTCACAATGAAAACGGACCATTTATGGTGGTAAAGAGAAAAACGCTTGCGAGGTGCTTATGTTGCGAAATAATCATGGTTCAAGCATTTTTGCTATTATCTACAACGTCCTTGTCGACAAAAGATTTCCTATTTCTAAAAGATAGAGTACTTCAAGTAATCCAAAAACCATATACAAGTAAAAATCTATTATAATTTGTATGCAACTCTAATTCGTTTTTTATACATATTGCGCTTTAAAATGCATTCTTTTAATTGATGATTCGCTATTCTGTTACAGTCACATATTCAAATCCCAGTAAAAAAATTACCTACAGAAATACAGATATTTATACACATTTGCAAACAAAATGCCTTTAAATTAGGATATATTTATTTTAGATGGGAAAGTATTCATGTTACTGAGAGGTAACTCCTCTTTAAAAAATCAGAATTAAGGATTGTCATGAGCGAGCAATCAAGCACCCTTCTCCAAATTAAAAGTGGTTTTTCAGCTTTAGTTAGATGGGCATTATTCGTCCGGGTCGAGGAAACGGCATGTTGGCTGAAACGCGTAACGATTTAAATGCGGGGAATTTCTCAGTCCGATAAATTCCCGCACGTAGGACGAGGGTCGAGAAGCCTGCAGGGATTGAGGCAGGTAACGTCGGTTTCCAGCAGAGGAAATCGGAAGCAAAGTTTTCGTATTAATTTGCGAGGGTCGGAACATTCTGCACTCTCTCCCACATCTCGTTCCTCCTGCCGTGAAGCGCACTCACCTATCGAGCTCAAAAAGCCTCCCCAGTGCTGGAACGTCTAACTGCGCGAGAAAGCTAATGATCTTTCCGCATTTACGATCCCCCTGGGGCTTAAACCGTTTTCTTACGTAGAAGTCAAATATTTCTCTTGAGAAGCTCTCACTGGGATTTGCGCATGTTTTGTTATCAATTAAGGATCAAAGCTTAACCTCCAGTAAAGGAGAGTGGCTTTAGTTTAAACTACCCACCAGAAAGTGTTGTGGTATAAGTTCAAGTCCATTACTCAACAAGTTTATACTCTCCTATACAATCTACAGATATTCCCCAGAGTAAATCTGAACGTGGTGTATCGGATTTTGTGCATTGTTTATTCATTAAGTATATAACTTTACAACCCTCAACATAGAGACAATTTCTCTTCTGGAAGAAAGTTGTCTTGATCTAAAATGATTTTTTCTTGATTTAAAAAAAAACTGTTACCATTATCTTAAATATCTCTTATGTTAAATTCTGCTCTTTACCCCATTTAGATTTTTAAATTTGTTTTTTCTAAAATTGTAAAATAATCCTGTCAATTCTTCTCGCATGACTACTTCAGTCGTAGGAAACTTGGCTGTAAAATGAAAAGGTAAGAAACAAAATAAGGAAATTGCAGCAACTAAGTAAATGGCACTTCTAGGAATCGCGTTGGCTTATCAGTAGCAACGTCTTGTAATTCTTATCTTACATCCGCGCGTACATCCGTGTCCGGGGTGGAATGTTAGCTAGGCAAATGGTAAAGTATGAACGGATTCGAATCATTCCCTTCCCTTAAAATAAAATGGCTCGTTCGCTCTTGGTAATTGTTTTCTTGTCTGGCGGAAAACGATGTTACTTCTAAGTTTCTAACTATATAATTTCCCGACTTGCGTGCTGATATAAAATTACAGAAAAAAGGAGGTCAGAGTGCAGAACACGAAGAACGCGAGACTTAATTTTTTTGCGTGGTGAGAAATGTTAATTTTCTAATCATTCGGCAGAGTGAAAACCTGATGTAGCCAAACATAACAAGAATCTAATCTGAATCTTAATAGGTCTTTCTGATTACATATATTTTAGTTATTTTTTAAACTATTAATCATTTTTTATTTGACACTCAACTAGCCTTTTGACTTCTGTAAGTGGCAGTTTCATTTATATGTATTTAGGAAGGGGAAAAACTTATGAGGAGATTATTGAACTGAAACTTTTTTATTGCCCCATGCATTGTGTGAATCTATATTGGAAAGTTTGCCTTCATTTTTATTCCACAGCAATTGAAATGACGGTCAGACCTAATTTTGATGCAAAGTCGTTCAAATGTAAAAATAAAAGTTAAGAGGAATGAGGAAGCAGTCAGAAGAGAGAAAATCGTCTTCGAAGCACAAAGTGAAAAGTAAAATTCTCCCAGCAGGGAGAAGTTAATGTTTAATTTAAGATAGAGCAGCGGTTCCCTCCACGGTGGAAAGTTATATCCGGTGGGGAAGAGGGAGGCTAGTTTCCAACATCAGTGTAGAGTAACGAGCACAGCCTGTTCGCCAAAGTGCCATGAAAAATCCCTTTTGCTTCCTACTCAAAGTTATACCACACCTTCACTTCCGGGTCTGCCAAAATCGATTTGAGAGTCTTAAGATAATCAGTTATTATCTCACGATCTTAAGTAATCATCAGATTTTTCCGGGGCGTCAATTTCTATGTTCATATATCGAAAAAATAGGGTGTTTTAAAGTTTTTGTTGCAAATATTTATACATGGAATCAGTATCGATATTATTTTTCGAGAGTATATAAAATTTTCCAACATAATGTGATAATTCTTCGAAAAAATATTTGGAAAATTATTTAGCTGAATACATAGTTTTTCTTACCCTCGATAAAATCTCCCATATGTGTTTTTTAATTACGCTTTTACAACGCGCTTGAATTTTATTGAATTCCGATTTCCATCAAACAGAATATTTAATTGGAAATAAAGAATATAGCTCAAAAACTCCACAAAATAAATAATACTGCATTCATGGTAAACTCCACTTTTTAGAGGGATTTCACAGGATTATATATTATATATGTAAAAAAGAGCTTAAATACTGAACAATAAAATCTGTTAAAAGGTTATGGGTTTAAGTATTCATATAACAACAGCTAACAACAGCTTTGTGCATCTCTTGTTTTATTGAAAAAGGCTTTGAAGAGAACCGGAGGGTTTTAAGTAATTCAGGTTTAAATACGTTTAATATTTATTGCATGCATTGGTATACTTAATGTAAGCAGTAATATCCCTTGCTTATTTATTCAAGTATAACGTCATTTAAGATGTAGCTACTTCTTAATTAATGAATAATAAATGAACTCTATAAAATGTAAATATCTTTATGTTTGCAGTGGCCTGTTCGACAGTGACAGTCACAAAATGTCAAGCAGCTCTAAAAACACTGCAAGCCTTTTCGTTCTTCCGGCCCACGTGCCTTTGCAGGGAACCTCATGTCGACCCAGAATGCAACAATTTTCGTGACTTCCTCTTTGATCATCCATGTATCTACGTTTTAAAGAAAGGTAAGTTAGAAGATAGAATACTTTCTTTCCAGGTAGAATATATTTATTTCCAGGCACTCAGGATTCTGATTCACAAGAAAAAATTACGTTTCAGTGGAAAAATTGGCCTTTAGTCAGACAAAGGAAACTTTCCCCAATTCTCTCGTAGCTTTATTAAAAAAAATTTTATTTCATTATTATAATTTTCAATTGATTTTAACAATTCGCGATAATTCGTATCCTGATGAGTTTTTCAAAAATGCGAAAGTTTTTAAAGCTGCTTTCTTATGATTCACGATCTTTTATTTTCCCATAGGAATTCTGAGCGCGCTGGTGTGCACCAATTTCAATGAAATTATTCATTATTCACTACCTAACGAAAGTTTAAAATTTTCGTAGAAACCTTCCATAATTTCTTTCTTCAAGAACCGTGTGAATAGCGATTTTTATCGACTGCGAGTCTAATGAGAGGGAGAATAAAAACAGTTAAGGAAGTTAAAAGAAGGTAGGCGGGCTAAGAGTCAACACTTGCACAATTAAAGCGAATTTAATCCCATCTTAATTAGGCTAATGATACTGCAGATGGGAAATTTCATATAGAAGTTGAGTTCGAATTTTAAAAGTTGTAATTTTAGATTATTAAAATAGGTTTTCCTTAATACGGATTTTTGAAATTAAATGCGATGGATTTTGCAATTTTAATTCAGTTTCAAACTCTCTATGACGTATCGATATTCTGTATTGAAAAACAGATTAAAGGCTTTGTAGTTTCAATTGTTAAAATAGAATGGTGAATAGGGTGTGTGCATGATTAATTTAAATGATTTTGATAAATCGTAGGATCAATTAAGCATTATGCGATTATAAATAATAAATAAAAATCCTTTATAAGAAGAAAATTTTTCTAATCTTAAAACTTAATTTGCAAATTTTTACTAGGCAACGGGTTTAAATGTATATGCATAAAAGAGGAATTTATTAGACTGAGAAGATGAAAAATTCCTGTGCAATATTTTAAAATAAAATTTCTTTCATGAAATTCTTGTATAATGTAATTTAAAGATCTTATGTCGAAAAAGAGTCTAATATCTGTGTTGGGTGTACAATTAGAATTTGTCAATCAATTCAATAATAACATTTTAATTCTGAATAAGTTAAAGTGGTGTTTTATAATCGATTTGGTATTTCTGATATAGTAAATTATTTAACTCTATTCTTTACAGAATAAAGCTTTCCTCAGGTACCACCTCACATTGTCAATGATTGGACCTTAATCGAACGGTTATTGGAAACGTCACAAAATACACATATATGTCTGTAACTCGTTATAAGTTTTCTTCTTTTCGATATCGGAAAGAAGTGGGAGTTCTTTACTACAATGTCATACTCGTTATGTCCATCGCGCACTCTTACGCCTCCTTGAACTCCAAAGCCCTTCATGGTGAACTTCATCTTGCCTCGAGAATTTCATCCGTTCCAAAGTAGAGAAAAGGGAGAAGTAAAATAACGTCTATCATGTCTTCGTGTCCTGTAACATTGATGAGTTCCGGCCAAAGTAAATTCAGCCTCTCTTCTTGACGAAAATAAAGGTGTAGAATTTTTATCACATCAAATGCCATGAATTCCTTAAAAAGTTTACAAAATCTTTTAAAAGTCAGAATATTCATATTGAAATTCTGGGGAATTTCAACATGATCCATCCGATAAAAATAAAAAACAAGTCACCATTGCATTATCTCTAGGAATAAAGGATGACTAAGTTAGTATTGAAGATAAATCGAGGGTTAACAAAGCGTATAAAATAGTTTCTTTTCTACCTTATTATTTAAAGTCAACGTCGATGGCCCCAGGACGGATAGGACTAGGTAGCTACCTGGAGAGGGAAAACAAAAGGCCTACGATATCTTTGACTGCACCCTTATATACCCCTCAGGCACTACTCTTCTCTTAAGGCCTCCATTGTTCATTTTCCTGAGGGCTCGTTCGTCCGGGCCGTCGAGCCTTTTAAACGCTTGAACGATTCACAGATAATTCCCGATGCGCTCTTTTCACCCAAGGTTGGCTCCCGTCTGGCATTTCCTCGTTTCTTTCCTTCATGCAAAAGAATACTGCATCCTCCTATCGGTTTTTTATTGCATCTTCAATCTTCAGTTCTATACCTACCAAAGGCTTCTTTTGCTCTCACCTTTTTCAGTCTCTCTTCCCTCTTCCCACAGAATTATGCTTTGCAAGAATCATCTTTTCAGAGGGACCGATAAGTTAGTTTCCATAAAGTTTCCTTTCGATATATTTTTTGACAGAGGCCTATGTTCTTTTATTTCAATGTTTTGTTCAAACTCATTGCTAAAAGACACTATTTTTGGAACATCTTTTTGCCGAAAAACCAAAATTACTGATGAGAAAAAATAACGACAAAATAATTCCCGAAAGTTTCGGGAATTAGTTTTTCGGTAGGTTTCTACATTCGGGATTTTGATTTTTTGGAAAAAAATTGGGATCTTCTTCTCCCAATAGTATTCCTGAAAAATATTGCTCCACTTTTGCCTCGCAGTTCTCGTATATTAATTTTAAACCCTAACATAATCCCTTTTCTATTTTGGTAGGTACGCGGAGAAAAATGAGTTGTCAGCCGAAAGAATATTCGTGTAAGTATTGCGTCCACAACAAATTTTTAGCGAATACTATTGCAGATATGCACCCATTAACAATAAATTGTTGTAAAGAATGCAATAATTGTTGTAAGCTTGACAACTTTGACAACAATTGTTGTTGAACAACAATTCATTTTTCTCCGAATAGTTGCTAGATTGTTTAGAAATAATCACTATCTTCATTAGATGATCACCTTTAAGTAAGGAAACTTTCTATTCTTCTCAGCACTCCATTATGGGTTTTTTTTTATTTAAGTATCTAACTTGTCTATAGATTCAATCGTCTTGAATAAATTAAGAATCTGGTGGATTATATTGTGTCTCTTAATTTAAAAATATTGTGATTTTCATCATTATCATTATGGTAAATCCTCTTTTTTTCAAGTCATAATAAATATCAGGTTAATAAGATACAATTACTGAGATCACTCAGATTTTTAAATCGCTGCAAGATGGATGAAATAATATTATGCATTCAATCCATTTGGAGTAAATGAGGGATCCATTTTTTCCCTACAAATTATAAGTAATGAGTCGACTTACAGACAAAAATATCTGAATCCTTTAAAAAGAATAACAATTCTACGATCAGAATTTACTGAAATTATAATAATGCATATTTATAAACTCTATTACAATAATTACATCTTATTCATGGCTTTGAACAACATGGTGAAAACTTTTCAAAATTCATATTTTTCAAAGAATTTTCTTTTCATATTTCAGATAAGGATGCAAGTCCCATAGAGGCTTTACCGACCTGCAATCACGCGTTGTCAGTCTGCCAACGCGAAAAATCCTGCACCAAATTGTTTGACGATTTCAAAACCAACTGCAAAGCCAGAGATGGGAAATGTAGAATAGAAAATCGGTAAGTTCTTTGAAAAGATATATATTAAAGATATATTTCTCTGGGAATGTTTGTATCTTTTAATTTTACAGTCAAGTGACTCGTATAACTTGATTCTTAAAGTTCTCTATACAAAGAAGAATATGAATACAATTACCCTTCAGCTTATGCATAAAATTGTTAAAACAGTGGAAACTGGAGATAATGAATGCTGTCGTATATTTCAGTGAGCCTTTCAGTACAATATCTTTTAAACTCAAGTGCTTAGAATGAAAACAGCTCGTTACAGCTCATGAAACTCAGTTAGAGGTACACCGAAAGCTTTATCATAGGACTTCTTGTTTTTCTACTTGATTTTTTTTACTTTTTTGTTTCACACGGCATGAATAAGCGGATATAACCAGAACGGGATACAGCCTCACTCTCTGCTTGCTAACTCTCGCTGAACTTGTTCTGAATTTTATTTAAAACGATGTGTATAGAAAAGCGCAAAAGCGTTTTGATTCCCCCCCCCTCTCCCACCTGTTTCGATGTCGTCAAGCACTCATGTTTCATTCGCGTACTAATTTCGGGTGTGAATTCAGCTTAACTGTCATCCCGATGTCGAGGAAATGCGTGGCACTAAAACAATCTGACAAACGCGAAAACTGCATCAGCGCTGCACGATTTTGCACTAATTGTTTCCTCTGGCTCGACGAACTCGCCCGTACAATACAAGGGTGATTAGTGAAACTCCATGTTCGAAATCTGCTCAACTCAAAGTTACATGTTACCTATACTTTGCTGAAAAAAGTTTTTTGGATTTCTGACCTGGAGGAAAATAACCACTAAATTTTGATTGATGAAAAGTTTTAAATAAGGCTTATTTTTAAAGGATTTTGTGAATTTGATGGGATTTCTAATAATTGTAATAGATTGGTGATGATTGCTTTGAGCGTCATGGACAAGCAGTAATGCAAACAAATCCCACCGCTGTCAACAATGTAACACAGTCATTGAGATTCCTCCACAGGAGTAATTCTCGTTAATAACAATTCGTGTTCGAGGAATTTAAATTGTTAGCATTCTGAACCTCATGCTTACATTTAAATAACAAACTGTAACTTCTGCAATGCAAAGTTCTTTTGTTAAATATAATGTGTATAATCTTCCAATTTGATAAATCCTTTGAATTCTGCTTGTCAAATTCATTGCAGAGCAATTTTAAAGAGTATTATTATCCTTGACAGAAATTTCTTTTAAAAAACGAGGAGTATAGTCAAAAATAAGTATATAATAGAGAAATAAGGTAAAAGTCTCACATCTGGAGGTAAATTCCTACTTTAAACGAATTTACTCGCAGCGAGATGCAGAAACGGAGACATTATTATCCGTTTGAGCTGCCACATTTTTCTTTGACTCTTATCTCGTCTATTATCAATTTTACAGTTTGACAAAGTAAAAGAAAACAAATTAAATATAAATAGGTTTTTACAGTATAGTAAAGTTCATTAAATTAAAATTTGATACAATTTTCTTTGATTAATTGGTAAAAAAATCACGCGACTTTTTTCCTTTATATATTTTCTCTTTTGTTTTGTTGATACGGAAATATGTGTTTCCGGAGAAATTACTGGGATCTGGGACAAGGACTTCTTTTGTTTGAAGAATTTTACCTCTCGCTCAAGATCGGTGAAAATTCAAGTGCAATTTCGCAACGTTTTCTGCACGTAGGGTTACAAAGCCGCGAATAGAAGTACTTCGTCATTTCCGGTAAGTTTCGAACTCGTTACCACTTTACTCGACCGGCGAGAGCATTCTCTTCCAATTTGCGCGATCCTTCCGTTGTTTTAACTCCCGTGGTCGGTAAGGCTGGTTCTTTTTTTCTCATTTTTCCATTTTTCTCATTTTCCTCGACTCCGCGAATTCACTGACACGGAAGAGTCCACCCATTTTTGAAATAAGATGGATTTATTGGTCACTTTCCGAGTGGAAGAATTTATCGCTCGTTTCGGTTCCTTCTTTCTAATAGAGCAGAAGATCAGAAATCACATAATGAGACCATCAAGTCTGAGAAAATCAAGTCTCAGAAAGTACTTCCCTTTTTGACTATGAAAGGAAAAATCAAATAAATGAATATAAATATAAATAAATATGAATACAGCTCCAAATCCAAGGCTTATTCAGCCTTTATTAAAGGATGTCATTTTCGAAGAATATAGATTTGTAAATGGCACACATTACTAAAAAATATAATGTGCTGCTGAGCAATCTTTCAATCAATTCGGCATTGAAACGATTGGAGTTCGGGTTGCAAATCCGAATGCTAATGCCCACCTCCACGTAACCGCAGATCAGCAAACAACCCGAGCATAAATCAGTATGGTTAACGGTCCCTATTTTGCTATGGAAAACCACTGAAAAAGCAATCAGTCGAAAAGCCTCGTCTGCGGTGCTCAATTCAAATCCTTTCCATCAATATTTTGAAATGAATTACATTAATCACAGAATAATATTAATAATCCAAAAATTAATCATTGATTCACGAAAGAACTTAAAACAAAAAATATTGGCTGCTGATTATCGAATTATGCTTTTTCGTATAATGGATATACTTCGGTCAATCTGTGATTGAGTTGAGGGAAAACAGATGATAATGAGAGAGCGACAAATAAAATAATAAAAACGGCGGTTTACCTACACAAATATAAATCAAGAGAAAAAGAGATGAGAGGCAGGTTAAAATATTGTATACATATATACCCATGCTAACGAAGTTAGGTAAGAGGGTTTGGGGATGGATTGACGCGATAGTTTGAAGAGGGAGTAGTACATGGACGGCAGAATTTCTGCCCCTCTTTGAACGGAAAGCAGAATTCAAGGGGCAGAAATGCTGCATTATGCATATAAAAGGAAGTAAATGACGATAATTCCAAGTCATATTTCCTTCACAAAGAGAATCCACCCTTTCTTAGTTTTAATAAATGCTATATATCAAGTCTTATAATCTGAAAATCTCAAAGAATAGAGAATATGCTAAAAACTTTAATTTCATAAGAAAAGTTCAATCTGTTTTCAATGCATTAACTAAAGTGTTACAGACATTTTTGCTTTTTCAAATTGTTCCATGAAAGACATTGCTTTGTGAAAATTGTTAAGTAAATAGACGTAACAGTCCAGAAGGATTTCAAGTCTTTTGAGTGGGAAGAAATAATCTAGAATCTAATAGAAATGTGGCAACCACTTAAATAAGTGGTTTTAAGAAAGAAAAAAGATAAGTCAATATCGCAGTGAGAGCTCAGTAATATAAAAGTAAAGTAATAAGTACGTGTATGTATATGTCTCGAGTGAAAAAAAGTACAGTAGCAATTTGACTTTTAGTACATTATTATCTTCCCACAATTCCATATTACGTTGCAAATGCAATGTATCCAATTTCTAACAGCAAACAACCGTGCCAAGAATCTATAGAAAATTTTCTGGGAAAAGATAGTGTCTTAGGGTGTAAATTCATTTCCAGGAAATACGTATATACCATCTTCAGTTACTCGATAAATTCGATTTTCTTAACACTACTTCGTGGCACACATATGCAAATGTGCAAAGTCTAGTACTCGTTGAAATGTTAAGTATTTATTATTATTGGCGATGGAAAACGGAGATAAACGATCGGAAGTTTGAAAAGTATAGTAATTATGTAATTTTTATTGAGAAAACAAAATTAGTGTATTTTGATGAGATTTTCTGCAATTTATAGTGACTGGCAACATCTAACTTTGATTAAGCATTTGAGGCAGATAATCAATCTCGACCACTTAAAGACGGCTATTCGTCTTATACATATCAAGGGAGTTGGCGCTCTGCTCTCTTTGAAGATTAAGGAAATTGATATTAATTGGCGCGATGAGCTGCGTCAGGGTTAGCATATCACTAACATGAGTTTCCAGGCTTAACTACCCACTTATGTACACGATGCCATTAACTTTAGATCCCGCGAGCATAAGATGCAGGTAGCTGTAACTTTGTCGAAAAAGTTTTCAATTAATGTGTTTCCTCAAAACTAATTTCTTAAATGTATCCAGCACAATTTAGTGAAACTGGAAAATTAAGTTTTTGAGTGATTGAAATTGAAATTGAAATTGAAATTGAAATGATGATCGACAATTTTTGGCGTTGACAAACTAAATCGTTTGAAGCGTTCAGATTAATCATTTGAAATATCGCTGAGGCGAATACACTATAATATACGCTCCAAAGTAAGTGGGTCAATAATAAATCGCTGTTCACCGGTACGTGTCCTGTGTACACATGGCACATAGAATCTAGAATTCATGGATTTGAATTTTATTTAAACCAAGTTCCAGTTCAATTCGTAAATTTTCTTCTGTTGAGAGCACTGTTTAAAAGATAGATTCAAAAACGTTTCCTTTGGAGTTTAAATCTAGTTTAAAAGAAAACTCATTACATTTCAACTAGTAATCTCAAAATGCAAGTTCACATGTGCTTATAATGTTTATATGCAATTTGGAATTCGAGCATGGCTGCACTAGTTAATAAGAGCAAGTTAAACTCTACGTATTTACTGAATTTGCTCAATTATTTGGTTATTATTATGGAACATACACTTGTGATCTGTTTACTTTGTTGGTTTAGTGAATTGATAATCAAGTGAATCTAACTACATTTGCTGATTAAATTTAAGACTATGGAAATTGAAAATCTCCCTAAAGGCTCGTCACATATCGATTAGTGTTCTATTATTACAAACTACATACATATATCCAGATACGTATATATATATGACCAGATGATTGGATGAATATAACGATTTGAGCTTAGTAGTAAAATTGACCTTTACTTCTTCAGAGAAGGGTCTTTATTTTCTTTGA
Source organism: Synergus japonicus (assembly GCA_900474275.1). Classification (NCBI taxonomy): domain Eukaryota; kingdom Metazoa; phylum Arthropoda; class Insecta; order Hymenoptera; family Cynipidae; genus Synergus; species Synergus japonicus. The sequence goes on from UCOH01000877.1 coordinate 21,075, forward strand.
ACTTTCAAGTTTGCAGTCAACAGTAGAATTTCAATGATACCTTGACTTTCAACCTTAGAATTTGTAGGGAAAGCACGATCTGCAGCATGTTGTACTTACAAATTGCACGGTAATTCATTGACTCACTTCCCTCCTTTTCTATTTCTATTGCCCTCTTTCTTCTTCTCTAATGCCACGCAAACTTTTAATCCCTTGAATAACATTGTTCCGTGTAAATACACCATAGATTAGATTTTATTCAACCGGATTTCTTTTCTACAATTTTAATCTGTAAACTTTCTAGATTCTTAGTATCAAGAGTTAGGCATTGTAACTATTGCTATGTTTGATCAAGATGAAAAGAAGCATTAAATGATTTGTACATATGGTACCATATATGACTCTTATAGTATCGAATGTGGAAAACGGAAGGGATTTCCTGGAGTTACTTTGAGTACCTTGAACTGGTTTTATCGACTTCCTACGACTTTGGTTGTCGGTTACGAGTTCGACCATCGATCGTCGACCAAGATAGCTTCGTCGAATTAATGAAGGAAATTCCAGTTTGTCGACGGTGAAACGTGATTAGCTCACTCGAGCGACGTTATTTCACGAATTTCGTACTGATGGTTTATTTAAAGCCCAGAAGCATGAACTCACTTCCACTATAAAAAGAAAAAACTCATCGTAAAACTAAGAATAAGTAATCTGGTACAATGATCTTTTATTCTTTTTAGACAGGGAAATTTAATTTGAATTTTTAACTTTCAATATCAAGTGAATAAATAAAGCTAGAAATGCATGTAGTTTACAATTTGGTAACTTTTACATTTTAATTAGAATCCTGTATATTTATATTTTTCAATGACAAGAAATATTGATTTTTACTTACAAAAAGCATTGAAATATTTATGACGAATATGGTGAGCATTTTTATACCGGGATAAAATGGTATCGAGTTTTTTTATTTACTAGAGATATTAATTAAACTTTTTAAAACTTAGGGCATCTCTGAAAGACGAAGGATTTATTCAAAGAGAAAATGTATGTAATGCCAAGAGGAATGGAAATCGGTTTAACGAAAATTTAATTATTTTTACTTTCACATGGTATTTCTTCTGGGGATTATTCGAGACTAGTGAGACTGATGCAATTCCGGTAGAAAAGGGTATAAGTGGATTTGGGTGTGGGGAAGGTGGAGCAGTGAATAGTAAATCGTTGACGTGAATCAGGAAGTGCTGATTTGAAGCAATGTCGAAGCAATGTCGACAACACTTTTGTTGGGGTACCAAAGTAGAGAGGGTTAGCGAGGACCGGGGCGGTTCTTTGCAACCGGAAACAATTCTCACACCCGCCTAGTGGACTCGCAAACCTTCCACTGGAACTCTCCTACAATTCCTAGAAAATTCGATTGTCTGCATCAATCGAAAACTGGAAAGAATTGCTATTATTAGAAAAACACTTCGTTACTCCCGACAGCCTTAAACAGAAAGTAACGCTGTATTGTTGAGAGAAAATTTAGAGTTCATAGGTAATGGAGGTTTAGCGTGAGAAAGAAGAGACTACATAATATATTTTAACATATGTAAATCCTCTTTATAGAGGGGATCTCGGTTGGAGCTACTTTGCAGTAAATAGTGACTAAGTGCTTTAAATGTGAATTCACAGAATTGGGGTAGTGTTACCTTAATATTAAATTATTTAGTAACCCGGTTTGATAAAACCTCTATGTTATATAAAAGCAGATCAGAAAGAGAATTTACATTTGGTGAAGAAAATCGTAAATGCATAATTAGCCCCATCAAATTATTTATTGTATTATTTCGGGATAATAATCAGTTCAGTAGCAATACAATTAATTGCTTGATTAATCATTCTATGAATTATGTATTGAACTGATAGAATTATCAACTTTACTTTGAATCTAAAAATGAACTTGGATTTGGAGCATTGCTTGTCGGTGGAGGAATTCTGGTTTACGCTCTTTTATATATATTCAAATTTCTTAGAAATATACATATATGTGGTATAGGTATTCATGAGAGTTTTGCACACTTAAGCAGCACAATATAGTTCAAATACGTTTAAATCAAAGATTTGAAGGCTTCTTTCTTCAAGCTTGAAATCGGATTAAATTTCTGTGGATAGCTTCGTATTACATAATCGAATCTAAGACAGATTATGCTCTCTCTCTCTCTCTCTCTCTCTCTCTCTCTCTCTCTCTCTCTCTCTCTCTCTCTCTCTCTCTCTACGTGTACGTAATAATAGGTATATTATGCTTTCTCGTTTGATGATTTCCCTCGATAGCTATACTGGTTATCCGATAATCCTTATTACAATCCGGCTAGTCTCCGTCTTGATTTACATTCTCCAGTTCTGATCGTAGCGCACTATTATAAGATTATATATATATGAATAATGAATATATGTACAAGATCATGCAAATATGCCTTAAACCAATATAAGATTCGATTTCCTTAAGATGTGACACGCTTACATTTTTGAGATAAGTAAATCTAAATCCAAATCTAAAAACCTTTGAAATAATTCCTTATTTCTTCATAATAAACTTGAAAATAAGTACATAGATAGCTGCAACATATCAACACTCAAAAAAATATTCTGTGCAACAAAATATGTTTTGTTGGCTAAAATAAATTTTTGTTAGTTCAACAAAACGATTTGTTGGTTTAACAAAACGTTTTCTTGACCCAACAATAATTTGGTTGAGCCAACAAAAAAATTTTGTTGCACAAATATCAACAAAATTATTTTGTTGTCCGAACCAAACCTTTTTTTCAGTGAAGAATAATACAAGATTCTTGATTCTGCAGAATTTATAACTTTACATTTTGCATTAATAATTTTTTTATTCCTTCTGCTAAAGGCATTGGATATTTTCGATATATGATGATATCATTTTTTTAAATTGGCTAAGATTAAGAATAAAATAAAGTTAGGTATTTAGGACGTATAAAAATAGGCTGTTAGGACTTTGCTAAAGTACGGCAATTGTAAGAGTAAAATGCAAGTGGGTACCGAACAGCGGTGTAAATGATTATTTTTTCTTTTCTTTTTTTTTGGTTTCTATGGAATGTAGCACGCCTCTGCGAGTCAGCTTTTCGCAGTATTTCTTCTTTCTCATTTCTTCTCTCTTTCTTTCCGAGATGCACGTGGGGTCGGAAAAAGAATGAAGCACGAGGAAAAAAATGAAGCTTAGGGAAAAAAATCAGGTCGGTTGCTTTCTCGAGGTTTTTCATTCAGCGTGAAATTGGGCCGAACGCTTTCATTGAAACCGTAGCGGGAAATTTCAAAAATGTTCTACTCTCGAGTTTCTCTAGTTCTCCTGGTTTCATCGATTCTTATGTACAATCGAGTCTAACAAATTCTCTTAAGATCAGCATTATTCGTCGCTCGTTACCTGCTTGGTTCGAAGTAATTTTCAATTTCCGGTACTGTATCTATTTCAGTCTATTATAATTAAGCTGATCTACTTTTCTTACAATTTTCAGTTAATTCTATTGCTAAAACGCTACTTGTATGTGTCAGTTAAACGTGCCATGAATTTTAAAATAATCACTTTTAAGATTAAATTTTTATAATTTAATGGGAGATTTTTTTAGACATTTCGGTAGAGTCCTGATTTTATCAGCATTTTATGAGTTTAAAAATGTAAGAATGATCTCGCATTTTATACCTTTCTTTTATAGCTATGCAAATTTCGTTAAATTCAAGTTGTCACTTAGAAATACCTTACAATATTAAATGTAACTTAAAATTGCTCGAAGTGAATTCCGATATTGAAATAGATCGTCCAATTTATATATAGTAGAAAAGAAATGTCAAAATACAGATGATTTGTGGAAAAAATAATGCGTTGAATAACAAATCTCGAATTTCAAGGCGAGGACAAGCCAGAATCCTGGATTAAGTGTAGCACCTAAACTAAGGCAGGACAAGGGGACACGTAATTAAGCTAGGCAGATAAACACGCAATTACACGGCGTCGACGAGGAAACGACGAAACATACGAACAGTGGAATAGTCGTTTGACTTTTATAATCGAGTTAGTTACAGTGAAGGCTGGTATTTTCGGACCTTTGATTTCGTGCCTCGCGTGATGATGTTGGATTTAACTGCCTTTACAAATTTCGCTTCATTTGAATTTACATGTTTTCCATTGGAAAAGTTTATTTAAAAAGAATGCAGATGAATTTATCATAAAAATCTTTTTGCTTCTCAAATTAACGTTCTTTATATAGTTGAAGTTCTTTGTGAACATGGTTTCACATTTCAAAATTGCGAGAATCTATTTTCGATATAATTACTACCTCTTTTTACATTCTCATTATTTATAATAGGATTTTTGTTTGCAGAAAATCGCTTTTCCACTTCTAAAATCTTAAATTCATTTCATAATCTGAAGATTATGTTAACTTTATTCTTTTATAGCGATACCTTGATGTTCGTGCATTATTTTAGCGAGAAGCTAGATGAAACTGCTCAGTGCGCCCGGTGTGAGGCGTGACAAAACTTATCGCGCAAGCCATGCGAAATTCTCTCACGCGTGCAAAAATGTACATTCACGCAGCTAGAGAGGCAACACGCGCATTATATTAATACTGAGTAAAAATGCACTTCAGTCGCTTAAAACGACAGTCAGATTCATTATATTTATTTCAGTTTCTTGTCGCATTTAAACAAACTTTGAATGACAAACCTACTATTCAGAATGTATTCTGTATGTATTTTAGAATCTATTCCCCTCAATACTAATATACATACACAATTATACACTTTTCTCCGTGAATTTCTCCATTAGGGTGCCACGTGTTTTTCGGTGATTGAAATTATAAATTAATGCAAATCGAATTGGGCTGAAAGCATCATCCGTTCGAATCGCCCCCTTTTCCAATTTATTCTTTTTTTTTGCATAGCTCAAATTCCAAAACTTTTAAATGGGGAATTGAAATGGAAATTTATTCGATGCTGGCGAATCCAGGTTAATTTTCCGTGCAGTGTCTACAATAAGAAATCGATTTCAAGCCCCCAAGAGAAGAAAAATCTGTATAATAGTTCAATTTCGCAGAATTAAGAAATGTGGAGGGCGTAATTGATGAAGATCATTATATGAAATCGGGTTTTTCGTAAGTGAGGGAACAAATATTTTATGGAAACATGTAATTTTTAGACAGTTAGATTAATGAGGAATTATTGCAATATTTATTAACTATTTGTAATGGTAATTGAGAGTTAGTTCATGTCTGACTGATTTCAACCTTAACTACTGTCTGACCATCATCGTTTCTCTACTACTTATAGTTTGCGCGTTTATTGATTTTTTACAGTAGGTATATTTATCTGAAATTATTTATATTTCTTTACTTTCCAATTTATTTAATAATAATATGAAAATTACAAAATTTATTTTACGTTTATTAAAAATTTTAATCTCTAAACTTATATCTTAACTCATCGATAATATGAAGGGGTAATTCGATGCACACTTCTGTGCAAATGACAGTCGAAACTCCTACAATAGATAAATTGACCTTTTCTTCAATTGTGTTTTTATGAGAATGGAAAACAAAGAACCTTTTTTTGAGACATCTGCGTTTGAAGCTTATTCAAATATAAAATCTCTTTAACTGATAAATTACTGTTCTTCACCACAATATTCACCTTTGTCTTTAAATCTGCTCCTATTTCATACTATATGTCTGTGTCAAAATGACCTCTTTCACTTAAAATACTATTCTTATCAGACTGAATGCTTTAGGTAATTTTTTTGAGAAATTGCGTGTTTAGTAAAATGAGATTGAAACAATGCAGAAGTTTATCTAAAAGGCTTTCAAGTTTGATCAGGCTTTGGAAGTTAATATTGTAATGGACATTCACTTCCGATAGACCTGTTTCCCCAAAAGCTCTCTCCGACACACAGATAAGTGTGGAAGATAGGTAAGCGTGTGATGTTGTGATATGTGTTCGATTCCATCAATAAATGGACATTACGCTCACTCAAATATGAACAAAGCTGTGCGTTCGACATTTGAAGATCGATATTCTGATCGATAGCCCATAGAAATGTGTGTATTCGTATCCGAATCCCTCGCGTTAGCTTCGATGGTGGTTGCGGGCCAAAAACCACGCTAGTCTCTCGTAAATTCTTTGGTCTGCACCATTCGGTTTCCATATTATGGTTCCAATCGTCTCGGATATCTGCGCATTATCTTTCGCTCGAATATCACTTCCAGAATTCGAATTATCACAGTGAACCTACTCTACAATTTCGTGAACTATTTGTTTGTCGATTTGATAAACTTGAATCAAATTCAAACACTGGAGAAAGTAGATAATAATGACAAGTGATCCGCAAGCTTGATTTCAGTTTTGCAATAAACATAAAACTGAAATTTAAAGTGGAAGAGACTCCTTTTGTCAAAACTAGTACAGTAAAAATTTTCTTTTGCATAATTGCCTTTTAATTTGCAATTTATCGTTTAGATGATGAAAAATATATAAAGTGACATATTTATACCTATGAGCCACAATTTAATTTAATGTCAGATTAATGCTGCTAACAAGAGTGAATCGAATTTTATGAAACCACATTATATGTATTGTCTAGTAAAGTATAATGAGAAATTATTCGATAATTTAATTAACATTTAATTAGCTGTTCAGCGTACGAGTAACAATCAAAATGTAGTAATTTCCAACTAAAGAAACCTGTACAGGAATAATTGATATGCCACACAATAGAAACTTTGATTCGATCAATATTCAGTTCTAAGTACGTGAAACCACCATTATAATAATAATTCGAGAGGAGATACCCCATTTAAATAATAAAATCTTGATTACCACTCTAAAATCGATATTTTCCATTTCTCTAAATGCTCTGCTTTTCCCCCCCGATTAGACTAAACTTTTATTCTTTTATTTTTCCTATCTAAAAAAATCATCTTCCATTGGAATACATATATCCCCTCAAACTTCAACCGCCTAATAACATATCCTCGAGCTTTCCTGTTTCATCACAGGAATCAGCTGAATAAGAGCGATACCATGTTCCGATAAGAAAAAGATCCACTGATTCCAACTATAATGGACACAGATAATCTCATTCCCTGTAAATCTGAGTTGAAACTTCTTACGAGGGTTCACAAGGAACTGCGGAGTCTCGACCAAGTCTGGAGTGTCGGCACAGCACGAGATTGTCCAAGAGAAGAGGGGTTCGTGTGTTGGCGCATATACCGAGTTGAAAATCTGGGGTATCTCTTGGCTTGGACGATGTGTGTGCCAATCTTCACAGACGCAGAGGGGGTGGGTCTCGGGGTGAAGTGAGAGGGCTCGGAATCGTAGATTTAAACCGTGTCTTATCGCGAGGGAGTTGTAGCCGGGAGGCAAGTGAGCTTTACACAGAGCTTCGTCCAAGCTCGGGAAAGCTCGGCCCAAAAACCAACAAGACTTTGTTCTGCGCTTTAAAAACATGCAGCGAGCATCCAATACGAATCGAACGCATCCTGCTATTTCGCTGCCTTATTCCCTGACTGCCTGAATGCCTGAAGGCTTGAATGCCCGGCAGACTGGGTGGCGGACACTGCATTGCAGTACATCTGTATCCGTGTGATGCCCGCGTTGTGTGCTGTTCTTCGTGCGTCGCGCTTCAGGGAGGAAAGGAGCATGTCCCCGTAGACAGTAGAGAGTGAGAGAAAGAGAGATGATGCACAAGAAGCTGAGGGATGCGGGGGGGTGGAAGGTGTCAAAGAAAAAGGATGAAAAGTCGAGTCAGAAGAGGTCGAAAGAGTCGGGCGGAAAATATGATTGGAACTTCTGGATCGGCGATGATGCGAGAGAAGTTGGCACTACGAGGCACAGGTCTGTGGTACAAAAATTGCAGAGTGCTCTCAAGAAGATTCACGTCTAGAGTATGTGACAGTTTGAATGTCAACATAATTCGAGAGACTGGTTTTGATCGGGAAATAAGATTTGATGAAGTTAAAGCACTGAAGCAAAGCTGAATCTTTGAAACATCTAAGAATTTTTCAAATGGAAAAATTAATTTTGATTAAAATGGGGTTCTGATGATGATGATATTATAATTATTATCTGTTTTTTATAATAGAATTATTTTAATCAGATATTGGAAATAGAATGGCATATGTAACGTAATCTCCTTAATATTAAGAGCAATGGCAGATGTGGAGAGATGTAAAGGCACGATTTGGCAATTACTTGATAACATTGATTTTGAAGCTGCGGTGTTCGGAATATCGACGTAGCCATAAAGTCTGACGGATACCAATCTTCGATTTCGAGACGTGCTCAGAAGCAATCCAAACGTCGCGCGAATTCGACGACTATAGGACAGAGATTCAACGGTGAAAGCTTCTGAGATCCAAATCCGTTTAAAGTGATTCAAGTCGCGCAAGTCTTCGTAGGTGAAGACGCTGAAATCACCCTTAAACGTCGTAAACCTATAGAATCCGATTCCCAATCTTCTTTCCTCTGGCAGCCTTTTCCGTACTCGTCGGCTGTGTAAACCACATTGTCGTACCCTTCTCCTCTTTCACAACTTCCACCTGCCACCCCAGCGTCGTCGCGCATTTTCCTCGACGAATCTGCACCATTATCCTATCGCAAAAGTGCAATACGGCATAACGCAAGTCACATAAACCATTTTCTCTCAGTGAGAGATTTAAGTTTTAGTTTCTATGCAATATATACTCGTACTAAAAAAAATTCTTTCAACCAAAGACTCCAATTCTAGAAATATTTACAGAATTTAATTAAGTGAAGCAGGTATTGAATTTGCGTTGCTCAACGATTCGAAACTAGATAGAAAACTTGAAAAGTAGTTTCCCATTAAAAAGTTGTCACAATAAAACAATTAATCAATGAGTATGAATTAAGCTTGGGAAAGCTTGGAAAGTTTCTCTTCTGGCCTTGTTGCCGAGTTGGAAAACATTTAATAAAAATGACATTTGTAAATGACGATTTACGCTCGATGTTTCTAGAAAAATTGACACTCTATGAATACAATTAGCATCTATTCAAACTTTTTCCTCGCGTTTCTACGTATATAAGAGTTTCTTCTGCTTTTATGAGAAAAAACCGCGTTATTTCCTGCAATTGATATATTCTGCTATCCGTGGAGCTTTCCCATTAACAATAAGAATATGTAAGAATACAACCGCAAGGATGGCATAAAAGAAGCTTGTCGTTAAACGGTTGGGGCAAGAGGCCGACGTTTCATACATAAATCTTGAGAAAAACACGCATCGCAAAATTGCTGTGAGGCCATGCAGCCGCCGCTCCGGAAAATTTCCACTCATACCGTAGGGTATTCGTATCATATACGCGTCTAAAACTTGGAATGAATAGGAGACTAGGTGGCGAGGTTTCCTACAATATCCGCGCGTAGACATTACACGACAATATAACTGCGCGCCTTTAATAACATCGTGGTTACCAATATAGTCTCCTACTATAGCGCATTTCAGGGTTGTTAAGCAACCACGTACTTTAATGCAATTCCCATTCCCATGTATACATGCATTCATGGTTCGTTACTTTATAATAAATAGTGGTTTATTTCAGAGCTATTCATTCGATATTATGACAGTTTCTGCCCCTTGCTCTCATCTTCGTGCAATTGTAAATGTTCTAATATATTTGATATGCTTCATTAGAGAATGATTCTAATTTACTCGAGTATTGTTTATGTTGGCAACAATTTGGGTAGCTTTCGGTCTTCATGATACCATAGTAGAGCTCAAACACAAACTATCATATAGCAAACCATTTGAAGGAGTTCCTGTCGTGTTATCAACTTCCTCGGTCCTTGCTACTTTTCCAGAGTCGTAGCATTCTAGAACTAGGACGAACTGGCGAGGACCTCACTAGAACCCTATCAAAATTCCTGTACGGGACGAGTTTCAATAGATTGTTTCAATAGATTTCATTTAATTGAGAGCCTTATACCAATTGCTAAATTCAATTGGCAATCACTCTATTCCACAAAGGACATAGCATTTCGCAATGATGATTTCATTCGACGCGAAACTGTCCTACACATGCACATAAGCTGCAGATGTAGTATAACAATATGCAATCCCAGTCACTATGTAGAACCTGGTTCTAATTAACCCTTTGTCGAACGAGACTGTGTTGATCGTTCATCTATGTCTCCCTCTCTGTCCTTCGGGACGACAGTAACTGTACGTACATATGTACGTTTGACGTCTTTTCATATTAACTGTTTGTCTAAGCCTCAAGTCGTATCTCCCAACTTTGCGCACTTATTACATCTATTATAGCTATCAAGTTATAATAGTGTAAAACTATTTAGACTGTGAATTTTTTTTTAATAAACGAGATATAACTTCACTTTATCCGAAAAACATTCTATTTCTGAGGCAATTACCATGTGACTGCTTTTAGATTAGCTTTTTCCACATTCTCTGACTGCATTTATTTACCCAGACGAGATCAAAGTTCTTCTAAATTTTACGGTGAATAAATTCAGTTTAATATTTGACTCGAGGGTAGATTATTAAAAATGTTCGCTGAGATCATTGGAGAGGAACTTCTCAATTTAAATATTCTGGGCATAGGATTTTTAGCTTATTTTTGTATCACCACACTGAGAAAAGTGGATTGTAAACGGTAATGAAAAATATGTTACTAGGTATAATCTTGAACTATTAACTATGGGACAGCAATCTAGATTATTAAAACCATAATCTCTAGATGTTAAAAGAGAAGATATTATCAGATAATATCTTAGATTATGAACTGAATCGAATATAAATTTTAACATTTATAATCCAAGATGTTAAAATTTATAATGCAAGGCATTAAAATTTATACCAACACTAAGATTTTAATCTACATTTTACACAATCTAAGGCAAAAAATATCACTTACCGCATTTCTGATAATAATAATTATAATATTTACTTCTCCTAAAATCGGATTCCAATGTACGAACTTGTTAATAATCAATTATCTATGAAAAGTCCGATGTAACTGCTGTTTGCAACGTTTATAAACGAAAATACAAATTTAAAAAAAATTAATTTAAAATCATTTTCTATCACTTGAATGGCTATAAAACAATACAATAAATAAAAAACAAGTAGCATTTTTTACTTAAATGTGTTTTTACAATCCCAAAACTCGTAATAAAACAAAAAATTTCAAATTTTTTTCGAGATTTTTTGTTATAATTATAATTATAATGCACATAAGCTGCAGATGTAGTATAACAATATACAATCTCAGTTATAATATATATTATATTAATATTATTATATTAATATTATATGATAATTATCTTATAATTATAAATTTTAACATTTTGGATTTTTTGTTTTATTACGAGTTACATAAAGTCTGAGACTTTAGATATTACGAATTAATTGCGGAAGATTATATATATATATATATTATTATATTATTATACATCTAGAGATTATGTTCAATAATATCCTTATATATTAGATAAAACTTATAGATCATATACATTAACATATTTTATGTTACCGGATACTATACCCTAGTTTTAACATCTAAGTTTTATAATCCATTTTTCTCAGTGCATATGATAAATAATTTAATCATTTGTACAGAAAAGGAGTGTGAGAGAAAAATATGAAATATCGAGTAGGTTACAACCATTCATTAATCTTAATCTGCCTCTCTGATAAGAAAATTGTAATTGTATTGTGGCGTATTAAAAATGACAGGTAATTTTGTACGCATTGCATGTTGTGCATCGAATTCACTTATGTTGTATAATCGAGTGAGGCCTGTGTTGGTACTTGACTATTCCATTTGTATCCATTATGTATGTATTTGCTGTAGAGCAGACATTTGTAGGTGTCTATCTTCCTTTGCGAGCTAAGTCAATGTTCATTATTTCTCCGTATTTGCGAGAATTTTTCAGTTCGTTTATATAAAAGTGGGAGGTGTGAGTTGGGTAAACATAAGCGCACCGTCGCGTCGGACGTTCTGTAGTTGGCACAAAGGGAAAGGAAATGTGTGTGAGGATTTGAGGAAACGCGAAACATCCAACTATGTTACTGACGAAGTCAGTTGAAGAAAGTTTTCTTCCTCTCTCAGATTTCTTCTTATGTATATTCCTTATTTTCTTCTTTTTTCTGAGCCTACATCTTCACTTTCTCGTCAATGCTCTGCAGAGGTCGCAAAGCGGAAAAATTTGCCTCTTTCGTTTCCATTTACTGACTGTTCAAAAGAATTCTCAAACAATAAAACCTGAAATGGAGGCACGCGTGCAGTTTCGAGACAAAGTAATGGATTTCTATAGTCTTATTTCGATTGGAAATATCGAGAAATCTTTCTTACAAAGTCTTTCCTTTTCAGATAGAAACGCTCCAAGTTATGATTGAGCTTTGAAAATTCTTCAGAACCCGGCATATGTTGTTTTTTTGTAAAAAAGCATACCATAATTTGCATAACACAGAAAGAAAGTTTTTAGCAATGTTATTTTAGTATTCATGACTTGGTATAGTCGATTGTAATTTAGAAAAGTTATTATCACTTTTATATTACTGTTGTAAATTCTTGTATTGTTTTATTTTCAAAAGTTTGACTTCCTGTTTATTGATTTTTCAAAGAACTGGAAGTTTTAATCTAAGAATCAAAGAATCTGAAAAACTAAAATCTCTGAAAAGTTTTTAAAAGTAGGGAGATAAAAAGAACCGGACGTCTGATTTCTCAAGTGAATGAAAAATATGAAATAGTACGAAGATGTAGGTCCCTCTGCCGAGATATGTCCACCGGATATAAGAGAAAGATTACTGTCGTACTACTGAGATACGGACAAGGAGCTTCTTCTTTTTCAACTTATTCTTTGTTCCCTTTTTTTTTTTTAGAAATCCTTTCTTACAAGATCGATTCTCTTTTCCAGCCATTTCTAATCAGTTATCTTGCATTTCCGTTTAAACTTCAACTTTTCCATATATTTAAAATATAAAACATTCTTAGAATTATCATTGAAAGTGTCTAGGAAATTCTTACTTGATCCCTATACAAGTTTAAAAAAATATTAGAGTAGACTTGAATCAAAGGAAGGCGTGGAAAATTTGTAATTCATTTAGTCTAGTTCAAGTTACAAAGGTGGGTTTGGAATAGAAAATGGTTAGTCGGAAGTTTCAGACCTGTAGGAAATGAAATTTCTAAGTCATGTTAAAAATGCAGGCGACGGAATGGAATAAAGAATGAAAAGATAAGAGGAGAATCACAGGTCTTCCTATGTAGAAGGAAGTACAAAGAGTTCAAACTCACCTGAAACAAACTGTAGAGAATTCGGGAAAAGAGTCAAGTTGGATTGTCAGTGGAACTGGGAGACTTTTACTCTCCAATACTCTTTTGTCAAATGAACGTGCTGCTTTGCGCGGGTACAAATACATCACAGTGCTTCTATTGAAACTCTAACGAAGGATATGCAATGAAAAGTTCTCATGTATCTTATTTGCCACAGTAAACCGCAGTTTTCGTTATATATCTATACATATATTCTAACACAAGCTGTTGTGATTCACATATAGTTATATTTGCTATTCAAATTTCATAAACGAGAATTTTAGATGTCACTTTTGACAGATAAACGAGAACATGCTATAAATAATCCGCAAAACATTGCGTACAAGAGAAACAGTAATGCAATTTCTGCTTATAATGCTTATGATAGAACTATTAAAGGGAATATCGAAGACAGTAAATGGCATAACATTTCATGACGCGAACTATTATAGATGATGTGATTTTCTCCTGAAATGCAACACTATTATTGGATTTTGAGATTGTTGAGGGAGCGTTTGATATTCGAATGCTCGCGTGCATTATATGGTAAAATATAATTTTAGTAGTAAATGAATGGTTGATATTGAATTAACATTGATTAATCTTAATAATGCTTTTAAGATAACAAGAACTAATGCGCGCGCATTTACATTCTTTTTCAATATTATATAATTTATTATATTTTTATTTCTCTAATCTCTTAAATCCTATGGTAAACTTCGTGAAAATCTCTAAAAATTCCAAAAAACCTTTGTAAACCTGTAAAATCGCTTAAAATTCGTGAAATTCTCTGAAAATTTTCAGAAACTTCTTGAGATTCTTTTAAATTTATTGATAACAATTCAAATCTCTTTTATATCATTTAAAATCCATTAAAAGTATTAGAAATATCTTCAAATTCCATGACAAACTTTAAAATCTCTTAAAATTCCCAGAAAAATTTTTGAAATTTTACAGTTACATTTAAAATATCCTTATATCTTCTATATCCCTTAAAAATATTACATAGAAATGTTATCAAATTCCATGAAATCCTTTTAAATTCTCACAAACTCATTTAAATATCAGAAAAATCTTTCGAAATCACTGAAATTATTAGAAATCTCATAAAATTCACATTTCAGGATAATAAGTCAAATTCCTTAAGACCTTAGAAAACTCTTACAAAGCTTTTAGAATCCCTTAAAATTTCACGAAATATACTAAAATCTCATTCAATTCGACAAAATTATTTTAATATCCTAAAAATTTCTTGAATTTCGTAAAAATCATTAATTAAAATCAAAATCATTAATCTCTTGAAATCCATATTCAAATTAGTAAAAATCTCTTAAAATTTCCAGAAAAATTCTTGAAATTTTACGGTAACATTTAAAATATCCTAAAAATCTCTCGAATTTCGTAAAAATCACTTAAAAATCGTTAAAAATCCACAAAAAACCTTCAATCCATGTTAAAATTAGTGGAAATTTCTCAACTCTTAAAATCTCTTAAAATCATTAAAGACTTCATCAAATTCCATGAAATCCTAAAAATATTTTTAAATCTTTTATAAATACGAAATATTTTTTGAAAACCCTTAAAATTTTACGAAAACGTTCGAAATCTTTGTAAATTCTACAAAATCTTTTAAAAATCTTAAAAAGCTTTTGAAAATTCCCTTAAAATTCCTAGATTTTCAATGATTCAAAATTTCAAATTCAATTTGCGCGGAATTTACGCTCTCTAAATCTGAATTAGTGAAAAGTGAGCCACTAATTACTAAAGTAAATACTTTAGTGAAAATTTTTACTAATTATTAATTGTATTTCACTATTTCAATTCGCAGTTTTAAAATTTTTACTAAAATTTTAGTTAAAAATAACTAACAATTAGTAGAATTTTTCACTAAAGTAAATCAGTGACTCACTTTTCACTAACTCAGATTTAGAGAGCGATTCGGCAAGTATCGATTGTCGAAAATCACTATCGATACTTACACGACGAATCAGGAATGCGGAATAGGCGTTACGATATTTCGACTTCGATTCAATCATCTTTTTAGAATAGAGCATTATTTCTATTAAACTTAATTTTTCATATTTTCCCCACAAAATAGGATTGGATTGAAGAAATAATAATTTTATTGGACACTTTTAACTATAATATTATTTGACAACTGAATAATTGACAATGAGATCATTTTCTCGTGGAAATGTCACTCAATAAATAGAAGAGAGGATTGTGTAGAGGCATAAATATACCGCTTTTGCATGATATGACTATTGTTCCTATAAACATATAGAATAATCCAGTTTTGCCAGACCTTGTCGACCACCGTTTTGTAACCAAATGTGGGAAATGCGTGGGAACTGGAAAATACCATGCGATAATCGCACATCGCTATCGTTGGTCCCGAAACTGTGCATGCATGGGTATGAATTCAGCGACATGGAGCATATGCGTTCTCCACGGTTGTTACCGCGTGCGGAAACGCAATCCCAGCGGGTATCCTGAATATTACATAATGCAATTTCAACCAGGTCCTGCTGCAATACTATTGTGGCGTGGGAGGCCGGGGGGGGGACTGATAAAAATACATCTTCATAACTCCGGAAGAATCTCTTGCGGGATTTACTCGCGACTGCATAAGGAAAACGTCGTAACTCCTGATTCCTCCCAAGATTTTGCTTCCCTCTTCATTCCCACTTTTGCCTTCTTTTGGCCAACTTGAATGCGTCGCGCCGCAGCGTCGCGTGTTTCTAGAAAATTCAATTTGCAGGCCAAGTTGCCGGCATTCTCTTCCCTCTTGGTTTGTCCCGATATTACAAAGCGACACGAAAAGAAATTTTACGAGTGTCTAAAAACAGGATTTGAAAGAGTTGAAACCTTTTTTACTTTTCAGACTATATGGACACAGACACATTTCTATTATTCCTTTCACTGAAAGCATACATACGTTATTATTTTTGCGGGGTAATGAACTGTCGGTTCACGTAATGCTGAGGGTAGATTCACTCAGGAAATTTGTGTAAAAAAAAAAAGTATTTGAAGTTGAGGATGTGGTTCCTAGAAATCTAGGTCATTTTAAAAGGAAGTAAATATTTTAAGTGTATACACATGTATAATTTTTAACTTTCGTCCTGAATTCAATTCTTTAATGATAATTCAATTTGTCGCAGTTTGTGCGTCATTTATAAAAAGCTGCTCTTACTCAAGCATCTTAATGAATCGGTAATGTTCTATCGCTAACATCTGGGTTTCGTTAAACTTTGCGAAAGCTGCATTAGTCATAATTACTTGAGATCCTAGGGACCAGTTCAGCTGCTCTGTTTTCAGGATTAAGGGATTTAAGGCGATTATCTGGAACCGCGGTTCAGAGACTGCTTTACTTCCGTCTACGACCATCGTCGTAATGCAGAAGTTTATGCTACAGGTTAAAAGTTTCAAAAAAAAATATCCAGTTTCCTTTTTCTTTCATACACCAGCCATGAAAGCTCTGCCTCTTTACTCGTTAAATCCTGTTTCCGGTTTCAATTCAATAAATTACATGAAACTTGTACCATATTCCATGGTAGAGAACAAAAATTCCTTCTTTATCTCTTTTAAAAACAAGGGATAAGTAATTAAATTTAAAAAGTAAATAATTCTTCCAAGAATTAAGTCTAAACCAATTTCCGACCAGATAGAATTTCACGACTATTTATTAAGCTGGAGTAAAAAGTCATTATTGCCGCTTCGAAATGCTCAAGAACAAGGTCATATCATTTCGAGGTGAGATTGTACGAGCAAGTTCTGCGAACGTTGTATGAGGTAGCTACGAGTAATGAATATGTAAAGTAATGCACAACTCTTAGGCGAAGCAAGAAGCCCTTTTGTAGTTCGACAAGTAATTCATGTGATATGTTAGAGTTTATTGAGTGATGAGGAATAAATTAAATTATATTTGACGTGTGTTCAGATTCTCAAATTTTTTAAGCAAAGTAACTGGAAATTAAGATGGATCATAAAATTCTCCGTGGCAGTTTGGATTACAATGACCGACAGTGCTTTCTCAGGTTGAAACACAGTCAGCAAAGACTGTGAGACCTTCGAGAAGCCTTATTTGAGATTCAACCCGTACCGGGACTTTGCATTTATACGAGACTGGATCAAGAAAGTACGAATGAGAAAAGTCTTCAACAGAAAGAAGGTTGTAAGAAAGTACTTGAAAGAAAGTTTCTCATTAATTTTATACATAAATTTCAAATTTTCGATTGTGCCTCACTTATAAAATAACATTTGTAAATCACCATTGGAGCCTTTGAAAACTATTTCTTCCTTGACCTACGACCGTATAAATGACGGTTCATTGATTGCACATTTGATTAACTGCACGAAGGTAGTGAAAACCGGAAGCAGCTTCTATTCTCGTAAATGTTGATATCAGCTCGTGATAATTAAAAATAGCTCTCTGTCCGAAAAGTGGAGTAGGTTGACATTTTGAAAAGGTTACGTAAGAATCCCGAGAGGTTCTTTCATGTTCTCACGTGCTTTCTGGTTTGAAAGGCGACCGTAACTCAAGGCTACATAAATTTCTTCGAGGTACTATATAGCTTTTACTTTAGCTATATCCACGTAAGTGCAGACATACCTGGCGTCTCTGGACGGCGGCGCCTATATTCATCCAACCAAGCTTCGTCAGTGTGTACGTGTACCCAATACCGATGAGAAAGTGCATGTTGCATCACAGCTCCCATTTTCGTTGATGGTTTGAGGGAATGTCAAGGGTGGCTACTAATTCTATAATCACGAAGCCACCCCTTTACACGAGAGTACTTCACATACCTTCACGCCATGCACGTGTTTATCGAGAGATTTCAATGTAAATTATCGTCACCAATGCATCTCACTATTTATCTTCTCACCGGATTTCCAAACTTCTGGGTTTCGTGGAATTTAATGAAAAGTTTCATGAAGCGTGGAAGAATTTCAGGACTTTCCTAATACAATGAAGGAATTTGGAATTGCAGATTTTGTAATAATTTCACGATACCCTAGAATGGGAAAAATGCAGCTTCTTCGTGTATGCATTATATGTATATTAGAAAAAAAATATATTAGAGAAGTTTTTAGTTCTAGTAATTATTTTACAGCAATCAAAGAAACTCTGCAGTAAGATTTTTAAACCAAGATTAATGTATTCTCATCACCATTCTCGAAAGTATTAAGAATGTGGATTATTCCATTGAAATAAATTATGATAAGGTTTAAAACTTGGAAGAAGAATTTCGTTTGCTGTGTGACTTTAAGCTTCTTTGAAATTCCACTTGGAATAGCAGCATTCAGTGATGAGTAGTCAGCCATTCCCTTTGCATATAATGACCAACCTTTGCCCTCAGCTAGAAGCCAGATAAATGTTCAGTAACATTCACCATAGTTTTCCAGTGAGAGGATCTGGGAGAACCATCTCGAGAGAAGAATTTAAAGAATTGTGTCTCGTTAGCGAAAATGGGTATTCGATTTATCAGAAGCTACGTACTTTCGGTATAGAATGAGAAAAGCGCCTGAATGGTGTTCAGACCCCAGGGCCACATAGACGTCCAGAAAAGTAGAAGAGAAAAGGCTATGATTCTCCTACGGACGTGAATCAAACATACTTCCAGTATCAAATTCTCACGAGAATCTCAAGGAACCCATCAGAACTTATGGATGCTTTTCAGAAATTCATTCTTGTTGTTCAGGATCTATAAATAGATCTATAAATAGATCGGCTGGCAAAGAAGATTATTGCAAAAAAAAAACTGAGAATTGAATCATTGGATTTTGAATTACGCATGGATTAATTAATAAAATATAAAAAATAGATATTGAAAATTCGATTATAGAATTAGTTATAAATGAAGTTAGCTTCTAGTCTAAAAGATGAAAGGTTCATTGAAACTTTACGAGCGCTGCTGATGTTTTAAAACTTAACATTGCTGATTATTCAAAGCCGAGACTCGTAGATTTCTAAAAAAAGAAAAAACGATAAAAAGAGAAGAAATTCGGTAGCTTCCAGCGGTGTGACGAGCGTTTGAATTACTCATATTTGACTGCATAATTTAAGGCAGAAAACTCGACATGATGGTGCCGATCGATTCCCTTCCCATTAGAGAAGCCCAAAAGTTTACGAACCGGAAAAAGTAGGTTAAACTTGCAGAGTTTCGGCCAGACATTGGCATAACTTCGTCTCGAAAATCGACATTGATTCGCCCTCTTATCGACTTAATTTACGCCAATGACTTATAACTCCCATTCTACTTTACAATTCTGAAGACGTATTGACTCCATTTCGAAAGAAGCTATTGATAGGAATAGCGTATTTTATTAAGATAATTGAAAGGAATATAAAAGACCCTTTCTGTAGGTCTCTCGATAAATTTTAACTTCGAAATATAGACATACATATAATATAATATGTTTGTACATATAATTAGCGATAGTGCGCATAGTTTTGCGTGGTTGTGTAAATTTCCCACATAATTTGACCCAAAATACCAACAGTCTCGTTTAATCGTCCCCAAATGCCATTCACGAAATACTCTCATGCCTGAGATTCCTTCTCGACACATGTGCATTTAAAATTTTCCGGTTCTAGTCAATTACTATTAGATTCAGTCTCCGAGACAAGCACATGTGAATTCAAATTGCTTTATCATGATCACTATTATCACGAAAGTAGTTCCACTCCTTAAGTAATTATTATATACTCTCTAAATCTGAATTAGTCATAAGTTACTAACGAAATAGTTCTAAATCGTTTACTAATACACTTTAGTAAGCATTTTTACTATCAATTAGTTAAAAACTACTAATTCACAGTAAAATAGTACTAATTCATTTAGTAAGGCTCACTAATTGATTTAGTTACCGTTACTAACTGAATTAGTACTTTTTTACTATGAATTAGTAGTTTTTAACTAATTTATAGTAAAAATGCTTACTAAAGTGTATTAGTAAACGATTTGGCACTATTTCGTTAGTAACTTATGACTAATTCAGATTTAGAGTATGTAATATAATTACTTTTTACAAATATCGAAATCAGGGCTAGAAAAATATATCTATAGATCATATTATAAATTAAGGGCATGTGATACTTTACCGTTAAAGCAAATTAGTTATACCAATTATACATTAATAATAATAAATATTTTTAGCTAATAAGAGTCTTATTTACTAAAAATATTTATTATTATGAATGTATTATTGGTATAACATAATTTGTTCTTATGGTAAAGTGTCACATCCCCTTAAGGTAAATTATAATTAAATTAGCATTGAAATTATTAAACAGTTTCTCAGATTAGTGTTGCATTGTCCCTTGAAAAACGTATTCTTTGTGGTTCTAAAGAACTGGACGATATGTTTGAAAGCCTACATCAAATGAAGTTTATTTCTGCACTCGTGTAGAGATGAAATCGCGAAAACTATAAACTTGGGTGTAAATATCCGACATTCCTGCGGCACATGGTTCTGTACTAAAGGAAGCGACACCCACAACCTGGTTATTGTGCATGAGAGGGTAGCCTAGGAGTAAAAGGACACTTAACAATAATGGTTATAGCGGGTCCTGTTAACGATTATTAAATAAAAGAGTCACATAAAAATGAAGAGCAGTCTATAGATGAGAAGCTTTCAATGCCTGGAAATGTGTAATATGTATTAAAGACATATATATATATATATATATAATATATATTATATGTATGTATTTTATTCTTATCATTGAATATCAAATATTTAATATATTTAATAATATATTTAAAAAAATATATATATATATACTCTCTAAATCTGAAAAATCAGCGAATTTCACTGATTTGGTATGGTTTTCACTGATTCAGATTTAGAGAGTATATATATAATATGAAGGGAAAAGGGAGAAGCCAAGAGGCATTGGAAATATACATCGATACGAAAAAGAAAAATTGAGCGCACATTTTCTATGCACGAGTTCACTGAAAACCATTCGTTAATGTCTAACTATGACAATGGGCTGAAACCTGGCGTTGTATTGGGTCCAAGCTGACCATAGAAGCTTCCATTGAAGCCGATAAATAAATATTTATCCCTTTTCATCGGCTCATGTCACAATTCATTCGCCCCCTATGTAAATTTAACATGCAAACTCACCGTTACCGATAAAGGATACAAAGAAGCAAATACTTCTCGTTGTTATATATATATTTTTTTTTATGAGATGCAAGCCAGAGATGTTTGAAATACTTCAGTAAAAGAATATGACTTTTTTCTAGAAATCTGTAGCTGCTCAACTGTAGACTAGTTTTAACAATTCGAGTCTAACGTCACAATTTCCAAAATAGACTAAAATAGTTACATTTTCGATTGGATTCATTTATAACTTTAAACGGGATAATATCATTTGTTGTTCGTTTCAGTGAGCAATTTCCAGGGCGCGTAGAAACTCCATTTATTTACGTACCATTCGTTTGCAATGACACAACAGAGATGTCGTTGGGAAGCGTGCATAGAAACTTGAATGGCTATTGATAGAAGATGGCCATTGAAATACGTTGCAGTTGTGGAGCTTGAGACTTGAACGGAAGTTTTACCGAACTGAAACTACGAAACGGAAGAGGTCGATTGGAGAGTAAGGCAAGAGTATTCGCCTCATTCGACAGATAAAATGGAATTGGCTGCGGACATACGACGAACGAAGTATAGACTTGAGATGGGTCCTCGATTTCGTTAAGGCACAATAAAATTGCACGGCGTAAAAAACCTACTGTCAGAGATTGCT
The DNA here is from genome assembly GCA_900474275.1 of Synergus japonicus. Lineage (NCBI taxonomy): Eukaryota > Metazoa > Arthropoda > Insecta > Hymenoptera > Cynipidae > Synergus > Synergus japonicus. The sequence continues at coordinate 43,150 of UCOH01000877.1, forward strand.
GTCGCTTCGAGGCGAACCTCCTAATCAAAGCTTTTTATGGGCCCTCAATAATGGATATCTTTGACTTACGAAGACCTATTTCCATCTCAACTGCTAGATCACGAGCACAAATCGTCTTGATTGGATCTTTTGTTCCCTGATTTTAACATTTAACAACCCATTTATTACTTATATAGGTATCTTCTTCTTATCCACTTTACTTTTTTTACTCCTCTTACGTGTCTCAAAGCTCTCAGACAGTTTCTAAGTATTTTAAAAATGTTTTTAACTGTTTTTCAATTCATGCATTAATTGGGTTAAGATAATTAAGCAAAAGTCCCTCATTTAAAGGACAGCACATCTCTGATTTTTCCTGGACCGGAAGTTCTTCCTCCTGCAATCGACTTCCCTCTAATTGCAGATTACAGTTACGATACTATAATTACCTTACACATCCCTTCTGGTTGAATCTGATGTACCACTGGTGTGATTGAACTCACGTCTGATCGATAAATGCCCCTCGAAACCTTTCTATATATAGGAATGCTTTTCTATTACTTTTGACAATTCCATTTAAAAATTGATATTGCATTGCCTCTCTTCCCATGATTGCCATATAAATACTGAACAATGTTTTAATCTATGAGCATAAGAGAGCAAGAAGTATACAAATGATATCTATATTCGTTAAAATGCAATGATATCTTTTCAAGTCATTCATTTGTCATCCATTTATTTTCTTTCCTTTTCTTTATATTAAATTCTCATATTCAATTTTAATGTGATGGAAAATGTTGATTCAGAACAACTAATTGACTTATCTCTGTACGTAGAACGATTAAATGGACGGGCGTGAGAAGGAAAGCCATTGCCTCTGCTGTTACTAGCAACCCGTCGGTTTCTATAGGCTTGTCGTTGCCCTAACCATATAACGTAAGCTCACATTACCAGTCACTCTGAGTTATCTACGTTTCCCATGTTAGCCTCCTACGTATGCCATATGCGCCAGTTGCACTGCAGAATTCCGATAGCACGTTCATCCAACGTTAGTTTGGTCGCTTATGCTATTGCCTCCCCCTCCTCCTTCTCTTCCTCCTCCTCCTCCTCCTCTTCCTCCTCCCCCTCCTTCCTCCATCCTCCAGAATTGCAAATCGATCTAGGAACATGGTCAACGACCGTTCCCATTAACATTTAAAAAATATTCTCACTTTAATCACGACTCGTCCTACATTCCTCCATCAATCGATTCGACTCGCAAAATTATCATACAAACTCCTCAGTTTAATTATTTTGTCTCCTGCAGTTTTGCAGTTTCCAAGTTCTTTGAACAATTTTCAAAAAACTAGAATTCTGAAGAGACTGAAAATTCACGAGAATTAAAGTCTGCATAATATTTGCTTTGACTTTGCTTAGATTCAGTATAACCCATAGGTGTATATTTGCGTGGAAATTGTGCCTTGTGCTGCTTTCTGTGAAATTTAATTTCTGTAAATTCTTGTTAAACATTGCTTCTGCAGAGGGTCAGGTATCGTTGTATCACATGTCCCTACAACTCAGAGTAAGTCGGTGCAGCGAACCATTCTCTGGAAAACATATCCTAACCTACCCTCAGTCTTTAACGAGGAGCTTACTATACGCCCCCAGCGTTGATGGTCCGTTGCAACTACTCGTTACTCGCCATTATTCCAGTGGCTATTTCACGCTGACGTTGTTTTGACACTACAGCCCCTGTGACGTACTTTCACAGCCCTATCGATCGAGACTCAATGAAAAATGCACTACTTCCTTATTAATTGTGCTGAATTTTCCCTTCAATTAAAATCCTTCAACCCCATTTCGTATACCTATATGGTCAGTTTATTTGCCTGTTATATAAAATTACGTATACTACTTTATACCATCATGTCTGACTTAAAAGTGTGTATACTACTTAATTTACTTTATGGCTGACTAAACATACTTATACTACTAGTTGTGTATCCTTTACTTTTGCATGAATAGGTTTGTTTGAAGTACGCTATTTCAGTGTATAGTAAGGTAGACGATTTGAAAGCAGTAATTATATAATGTTAACTGTATTCCTTTAATGCATTCTGCGATTTCAGCAGTGCAGATCACTAATTAATTTAGCCCGATGCATATCTTCTCAATTTCAGCCATATAAGACTTTCTCCAGAGGAAACTAACAATATTTATTCCTTGTAAATATTGTAATATCTTCGAAGCACTCAAATTCCTAATTCGAATTTTTATTTCTTCAAATTCCCACTGAGGTGTATCAGAAGCTCAACGAGAATTCTTTTTTGCTGCTCATGCCTTGAATTCGCTTTTTCTTATCTCTCTTGAGTACATTTTAAGCATTTAAAGTTATGCGACGATAGGTGTTTGTTGCAAGTGAAAGAAACCTTCTTCAGTGGCTCATTCACTTTTATTGCATAGGAACGACATCTACTTCAGGATAATGCAAAGAACTTTAAATATTTACCACTCGCCCTCTTCCATCTTGTACAATCTCAGAAAGTTTCATCCCTCAATAAATCTTCATTCGCCTTCTCCTTTCCTCTCGTTATTTTCATCTTCAGCATTCATTCGCTTTAAACCTTTTCCACTTTCCATTTAAATCTGCGGGAAAATCTTTCTTCTATGAACTGCATCTACTAAAGAAATATGAAAACCATTACAATGAAATCTAATTAATTTATTAATTTGAGATGCTTTCAAGTATTAACAGAAAATACAATCTTCATTTATGAGCTACCCAATGCTTCTTTTATTTCTTTAATCAATGTAAGACATCTCACAACATGTGGCAAGATGGAAATTCGGAGAGAAGCGTCTCAAGGGGATTTCTGGTGGATTCTCTGGTACTAGTTCCCACGACCACGGCTTCCTTCACTTCCGGCTCTTATTTCTATTTCGCTATAAGCGCATCATAAATTTGGCTCGGCCGTCCGGCCAGCGGTGGTTGTTTTATGCTCTCTGGGCAGGAACCTGGTCGGATAATTCTGCAATGCGGTTGAAGGCACCTATACCAAGCACCAAGGTCCCTCTCCTCAGACTTCTTTACCGACCCTCCGACAGCCAACCCCATTCCCAACCCCTGGCCCCACCTCCGTCAACGCGGTATGTGGGTTTCCTCCACGTTCCAGCGCCAGGAAGGCAACCCCGATGCAGCTAGGTAATTCAGTGCGGTAAACTTGAGCAGACAGCGTGCACTATGTATGCACATGCGAACAACCCGGGTCCACCTGTAACTCCCCACATATTCACAAGAAGCACGTTCGACGCACCTATGGCAAACACAACCGTTCTTGACAAAGTCTCAGTTGAAGTATGCATAAGCTCTTTTAGAAAAAAGCATTGAATATACCTTTGGCGAAAGAAAAATTGAGCCGGATCAGGAAACAATTTACGTACTTGATGATATATTATTATGGCTGACAAAAATGATTAATACTACTTGTACCACTTGATATTCATTATCGATGACTGAAAATGTCTTCTACTATGTCGCATTCCTTAAGGCTGCCTAAAAATTACTAATACTACTTGATTTCACTTATCTCTGACTGAAATGACGTGTATTACGTGGGATGCCTTATCGTTGGCTTAAAATAACTTATACTACTTGATATTCATTATGGATGACTTAGAATTACTTATGCATGGTTACTTATTACCATGGTACTTGATCCCCCGTATGGCTGACGAAAAATAATTAATACTACTTATAATACATGGAATTTATATCATGGCTGGCTAAAATCTACTTATACCACTTGATATTCATCATCGATGACTGAAAATGTCTCCTACTCTACCATTCCTTAAGGCTGACTAAAAATTACTAATACTACTTAATTTCATTTATCTCCGAAATGACGTGTATTACGTGGGATGATTGAAAAGTTCTGAACGTTCAAATGAACGAATTTTTGTATTGATTGTATTTGTAACTATAAAAAGTTTTTAAATTATTTACATTGAAAATAATAAAGAATTAAATAAACTTCCCGTGTCGATATTTTACTGTGGCCCTAAGCGGGCCCAAGTTGGGGGATGTCAAACCGGAGTGAAACGCCAAATCTGGCCTGGCCCAAACGTGAACGCCTAGTTTTGACTGGAAGCCCGGCCGGATTCTGCGTTTCATCACCGGTCTGGGGCAGACTTGAGAATTTCTACACGGGTTGTAATCCTGATTGTTATTTTTAGTTGGCACAATATTTCTGGATAAAATATAATTTGAAAAATATATTTCGTTCATTTGAACGTTCGAAACTCTATTCACATTACGTGGGATGCATTATCGCTGGCTTAAAATAACTCATACTACTTGAGATTCCTTATGGATGACTTAGAATTACTTATGCATGGTTACTTATTACCATGGTACTTGATCCCCCGTATGGCTGACGAAAAATAATTAATACTACTTATAATACATGGAATTTATATCATGGCTGGCTAAAATCTACTTATACCACTTGATATTCATCATCGATGACTGAAAATGTCTCCTACTCTACCATTCCTTAAGGCTGACTAAAAATTACTAATACTACTTAATTTCATTTATCTCCGAAATGACATGTATTACGTGGGATGCATTATCGTTGGCTTAAAATAACTTATACTACTTGATATTCATTATGGATGACTTAGAATTACTTATGCATGGTTACTTATTACCATGGTACTTGATCTCCCGTATGTCTGACCTGGAAGAACCTTTACTACTTGATATACACGATGTTACTTTTTAAATTTTCTTAAGTCTTATCTCTTCCTCTTGAAAATGTATTTCCACTAATTAGAGGTGCTCTAACGAAGAAAGGTACGATAGCTTGTCTCAAAATAATTTGTTGCAGGGTCGACACGCGTGAGAGGGATGAAAGATAAAACGCGTAAGGGTGAACCTCGAGAAGTGTTGAACTAGGACTAAGGCAAGGCGTCATGCATACTTTTATGTTCCGGGAAGTGTAGATAGGAAGGCATACGTGTCGCTTTCCTTCTAGTTTACTCGCGAGCTTCGTTGTTTACATATGGGTACGAAAATGTAGCTACCTATATCTAGCAGCATCCATAAATATATAATGCGCAGCCCCTTACAGTGCGGGGTGTGGAAGTGGGAATAGGCAAGCCACCTTATGAATTTTAATGAAAGTGTATCGTCACGTGATGAGTACAAGAACTGTCGCCTGTCTAACCGTCTCAAACTCCTGTCTATAAGAACTGTCAAACAACCCTTATAAATTCCTGACACGCATGTCGAAACAAACTTACATATGTCAAAAAACTTCTTCTATACTAGTCGCTGCTGGTAAAAAGTTGATGTATCATTGTTTACGTAATTTACGTCTAACATTCTGAATTAAGAGGGAGCAGTAAGATCTAAATTAAACCCTGGTAACAGATATGATAAATGAGTAAATAATAAAACACAATAAACCGATAAACTACCTCCATTTTCTAATGAAAAACATCTAGACGATTCACTTACTCGAAATAAACGCTCGACTTTATTTTATAAATTTGACATTTTGAGTTATGAGAGAGTCTAATAAAGTAATTGAGAAGAGGCAGCACAGACACGGGAAAACGACTTTATGGCACTTTTAATGAGTTTTACAGACATCGTGGACTATTGATCAATAAGCATGCATTTTGATCTAATGAAGATTTATGAGAATTATTCACGTCTGCAAATTAATGCGAAAGTTTTATCACTGTAGAACGAAACTGGAATTACAATATTTATTCTCTCGTATTGCAAAATATGTTTTAAAAAGAGCCGAGCACAAAACGCGAGTGTTCAGATTTTTTCTATGTAGTTTACAATTTTTATATTGCATCGAGAAATAAAACAATACGTTTTCATTTATGTATATGATTCGAATGTACTAATAGAATGAATCTGGCTCAAAGGATTTCAGTGTAGATGCAGTGCTGAAATTTATTGTGCTTTTTTTTACGAAGAAATAACGAGCTGGCATAAACAATTTAATAGTTTTTATGAATGTTTTTAACGATTATTCTATCCATTAGAGAAAGTATAGAATTTTTCTCTGGGAAATTTGTACCATGGACCTGCAAATCTGCATCTGCGCGTCAATGTAAATGCAACGACTGTACGTGCGAGTGCATGCGCACGTACTTAGCACCCTTGGTGCAAGACCACTTGTGAACTGAATCCTTCAGACATACCAGCACCACGTTGTGGAATTATCACCCGCCGTACACGTTCCACAACGAGTTTTTTTTATGTACGCCATCTCACCAGGGAAAAAAATAAACCATAATTTTACATGACACGTAGCCGCCTTGAATGTTTAGGAATTTCTACTCGCTGAAAAATTCCAAAGATTTTTGCGAAGATCATAAATTTCTGATTCTTTAAATTAAAAGTAGACAATTATTTACGGTCCATAAGTTTAATGAATCAATTTCGAACGTGGAATTTTACATTGAGAATATTATACACGAAACAAGATCCAATTACGCATAAAAAGTACTCATGGAGTTTAATATTCTAAAAATGAATGCATATGTATTCTCTGAATGAGAGAAGAAATACAAATTCTAATATTACTACATATTTTAATTAAAATTTTGTGCATAAACTCGGAAATATCCTGTTTCAAGTTCTACTCTTTTGCATCTTTGAATTTCATATAACACTGTATTTAATATTATAGCACACACATACAAACTAATAAAGCATAACTATGAAACACTAGTTTTATGAGTTCTCTTAATATTGAAACAATAATACTTCGTCTGAGAATAAACACCTTGCACTACTTAAAGACGAAATCATTCGCCATGTGCACAATTTAATGACCGCCGCTATTTCCCTAATGGAATACTTGGACAAAAACTGATATATCATGATATAAATCATATAAAGAAAATAATTAATATAATGTAGGTATATTAATTAATTTAAGATAATTGACAAAACTGTGGATTATTATTATTTGCTTGACCAATATCACTGTACCATACACTGCGGTACAATAATAACTCGCAATTAACTTAATTTTTCTACTGCATTCGTATCTTTGTTAAAATAATAATTAAAAACTAATTTAAGCATTGTGAAACTCTCATATCCTTTTAAATTAGCTTCACTATGAAATGAAATGCAATTGTAATATTCCATGCAGATGCAATTTTCTCCTTTATGACATTTAATATAAATTACGCAGTTATTAAGAAAATGGTCTATTTTAGGATAAAATCTACTTTATTTAATTTATATTAGGATAAAAGGATTTAGAACGGAAAATTTGAAGGAATATTTCATATCTAGGTGATTCTTTTCAAGTGATTTTCAATCTTTCCAAATGTCCATCCGTGAGAGCGTTCTTCGCAATATGATTTTTCCTTTCACGATCGCATTTTCCACCGAGACAGTATTTTCCGCTTCTGAGCTGATATCAGGACGGAAATAACTCGAGTTTCTGTAACATACTTGGGCGCACTTTTATACGTGCAGCCATATGCAGAGCGAGACCAATTTTTCACCCTAAAAAATCTTATGACGAAAATTATATGGCAAAATTGCCTTGGTTAATGTTAATACATTTTATTCCCTTTTCAATCGTATTTAAAATTACATTTTCTCTTAATGTACGTCCCTGTAATGAATAATACAACAAGCTATTTTTTGCAATTAATTACCATTCTTTGCTACATGTGTTGACATATGCTGGCCCTAATTTTTTGGAATTCTACTCATTCTAGAATACGTGGTCGCATATATAGTGCTCGTATGACATACATAATTTCCACGGCATCCTGCATGTGCATGAGAAAGCGCCGCACATGAATTTATACATGCATGAGAACCCGCGACATATGGCTAAGCGGGCATGCATATATACGGTCCGTCTTGAGCTGACAAGTCGACCGAGGACCCGTGGGATATTGAACTTTATCCTCTACTTCTGTAGGGAAACTGTGAAAGTGAAATTTAAGTGATACCCAAGACTTGCACCTTTTAAATAAGATTTTTCTTTATTCCCAGTACTTATAAATAATAATAATAATCATAAAATCTCAGCACTCAAGTTTTTTGAAATCACAATTTCAGAAAAATGCAATCAAGCAGCTTTAACTCGTTATTTCAAATCTTCTCGATTGAGGGCTTTTCTCATTGGCTCGATCTATCAAAATTTATTTTATTTAACCGAGCGGTCGTGACTCCTGAGAGAATTGAGATAGAAAAGGGAGAAAATCGAGAAGCGATGTGAGATTCTCGCTCCTCTCTCTCTCCTTAACATCGACAGCCATCAACCGTTTACTCTTTATCTATAGTTTTTGATATAGGTCTACTTAGTTGTAAATTGCTTATATAACAATTTATACATTTTAACTATCAAGAAAAATATTTTAGGATATTTCATGGGATTTTCACGAATTTAAAATATAATTGCAGTAAATGTTTGATGATATTTCTACACTGAGAAAAATGTTTGGTGCGGACAACAAAAAATTTTGTTGCACGGAAAAAATTAATACCAGGCGAACGAAGGAATGAAGATTAACCCTAATTTAAATAATTGATATATCTAGAATAAGCAAATAATGTGCCCTCAGCAAGCACTTGTTTTGTCTGGTATCGTGAATTTGATTTTCGTTGTAATAGGTATATTTACAAATGCCTGCGAAGTAATCTGATAAAATATTTTTAAATATTTATAATTATAATTATAAATATTTATAATTTTCGATGAATGAGCTAAATAAAAGCACTATCTTTTAAAACAAAATATTAATGTTTATTTCCAGAGCAAAACAAGTGTTTTATTTTTCTTATTTTCCGTAAAATTATGAGTTCAATTTATAACCTTAATTTTAATTATTTTAATAGCTATATATGAATATCTGTGAGCCAGCTATATACAATATGTTCATTGACGATATGATATCGCCAGAACAGTTATTTATTTATTCCAGCTATTTATTTAGCTATCATAAGGAAAAACTTCCCTGCCATAGTCACACTTTTTTTTCCGTGTGCTATAGAAGCAACAAAAATGTTTGGTTGTGCCAACCAAATTTTTGTTGAACCAACCAAAGTTTTGATAATTCAACCAAAACTGAGATTTTGTTGGTTCAAATGAATTTTCTTGGTTCAACAAAAAGTTTGTTGAAAGAACCAAGATTTGGTTGGTAAAACCAAACAATTTTTGTTGCTTCTATAGCAACAAAAAGTTTTGTTGTCCGCACCAAACATTTTTCTCAGTGTAGGAATTTGAAGGTATGGAATTTTTGCAGATTTCAAGAGATTGTACAATAAATAATTTTTCAATTAGAGAGACAAGTCCATGGAGTTTCCGTGTAAAAGAACATGATTCATGGGTTGAAGGCGAGAAGCCCGTTACAAAACGAGATCGCCGATAATCCGCGTTCTTTTCGAGCCTCCAATGTAGTAAAGCACCGAAATCCCAGCAAATTGAATATAATTTGATTTATACCGTGAGCATAATGAATATCCGAGCTCCCTTACCCAGGTACACCATACCAAAGCCCATTCTTGATCTTTTTATTCCTCCTCTCTTCTTTCTTCAGCTAGCGCTTTGCCTTGGCCTCCTCATGTCGGTTCGTTTATTTCTTTTTCACTCTTTTCCTATACTTACCTACTGGCAACCAACCTTTTTCGACGACTTCCAATTCGCTGTTTACGAATTGCTCAGCTAGTTGCGCCATTAACCCAAATAATTTCAAACTCTCGAAAGCTTCCCTTATAAATCCTTTCTGAAGCTTTGATCTTCCCTTGAAAAGAATCCGAAAAAATGTTGTATAGCTTTTCTATACTATTACGAAAAACCCTCGTTTTTATTTGAATCTTTTCATCCTTTAATCTGATTTAAGCTTTATATTTAAGTAAATAATATATTTAATTAAACGTAAAATTGTTTACACAACCATTTAGAAAATTCTTCGCGCATCACTGCCATTTTCAAATTATAAATGTCAGTGTACCACTCTCCAGACTTGACAATTTGAAAGTACATCATTTAATTATTCCACGAATAATTATGTTTTGATGAAAAGGTGATTTCGAAATAGCTCCACGTCAAGTAATAATTTAGTTTAATTTTGTGTTGCTGTACACCAGACGAAAGAGTTCTCATTGCAAATTTAATAACGGAATAGCACCTGTTTCGAACAGTTCACGAAGTGTGGAATATTGCTACGAATTACTGCCCAGTTTTCTATATGTAGATAAATGCATATGTATAGGTGACACATAACTACACTCTAAATATAAAGGCTGATGGAATTACAGCGTAAAAATTTCGCTAGCTGGAATACATTAATTTTTATTTAATTATCTTGAAAATCAATCAAATACACAAATTCAACATTTAGTTCAATGGAATTTTCCAATTAAGAATTTTTGTTATTGACAAAAAAAAGCGTAGTGAATTATTATGGAATTCACCACATTTATATTGCTTTACTTAATAGGTAATTATGGTAAAAACTTGTGAGAATTTTCCTAATATCTCCGTGTCTTACTTAATTTATGATCCTTCAGGTAACCAAGTATATACATACATACTTGTTTAGAAACGAGTTATACACAGAGATAGACATATGGTAGATAGAATGTACACGTCTTCTATAACTGAAATAATCAGGAGCCCTCGGGACTTGCAGCTTTTTATGTCCAGCATCTATGCTTCGTTAAATAATTACTTGAAGCTCGGTATTCAATTTTTCATATTTCCTGAATCACTTTTCATCCCACAGGTACGCGAAATAGATTAATCAGTATTTTTTTAAAAATTAGAGCACGAGAAGAGAAAATGGAAACATCGGATTGAGATTTTATACAACTATAGCAAACCTATTTCGATTGTTTTGAAAAAACAATGTAATGCTTGGATATTAATGAATTTTTCACTTTCTTTTTCAGAGATGCTTGCCATGATGCCTGGACTCAATTACGAAAATCTCCCATGTTCGGTTGTATTTGTCCAAACAACCACATGAAAAGACGTTGCGATCGAATATTTACGGTTGTTAATCATAACCCATGCATCGGTGAGTATTCTAAAATTTATAAAAATACGATAGAAACAACATATACAATTTACGGTATACAATCAGCCATACTTTAGTATCATAAAGTATGATTGTTGATGTTTTAATATATGGAAGACCAAAACTAAAAGTACTTTTGCCAATATCTTATGTTTTTCTGTTTTGCAAAATACATGTATCTCAGTACAAAGTCTTCTGTGTCTGTCTGTGCTGCCCATCTCGTCAATTCCGGGTGAAGAAAACACATTTTCTACTCTCTTTATGATTATAGAATTTGGTAAAACGTTTGATTTACCACTTACTGCATCAATATTTGCAAATTTAATTATGATGAACGTACAGCAATCAAATAAATCAGGTCTCGTAAATTAGATTTAGTGGAAATTACCTTTCAGAAATGACTTTCCGAGTGCTGGTAATACATTAAAGTTTATAAGCAGACTCAAATGGTATAGTGATTTGAATATAGATTCACAGATTTGTGCCACAGACTTGCGCAAATTACAATGATTTTATCGATGAGATTCTCTCTAATGCGCTCACTTCACCCGTATTTACCATTAACACCATAGATTCCATCAGTACACAGTCAGAATTTGGAACAATGATTTCCTTTGATCTCAATCGCTCACCTTGGATTGACGAGGCTTTATGTTCGTATCTCTTAATGGTATACATACACACACGCATTCGCACCAATGGCGACAAGCCACTCTCTATACGATTGTGGAAAATCCAACGTAAGTATTGTGGGTACGCGCGAGCTTTCGTAAATGTGTATTTAGTTCTCCATATAATTATATTAAGTGTAGTCGTGACCCGTATTAATAATATAATATGCGTAAATAAGAGTAAACCCCGATAATTTATTTCCTACGAAAGGGAACTTATTCGACAGTCTTTTTTATCAAAATATAAAAATCATTCCCAATTTTCTTTTACAATCACAAATAGCATTATGAGAATGGAGATATTTTTCTGGACAATATGTTCATAAAGTTCTTAATCGCTTTAAAGCAGGTGCTACTTGACAACTAGTTTGATACTTCTTCTTGGGCTTTTATGTCTTTATCGATTTAGAAGAAGTTTGTATTGTCCAGAACCATAAAAGCACTGTTACGTTTTCTTTTCTGATATAAAATTTCACCATCTTTTTCTACTGAGTTTTTGCTTCTGTTTACGTTCAAAAAATCTGTCCAGCAGACGTAAAAAGTTTCCTATTCATTTCTTAATCCGAGGTTTTTCTAAGAAGAATCATTTTCTTAGTGCAGAGAAGTGATAAAATGTTTAGGTATTGAGATGAAGTTTCAGATGTTCAGTCTAGAATATACGTTTGCCACTTCAACTCAATTAAAATATTTGAATTTATTATAAGTTTCCTTTGAGTAATGATGTTCCGTTAATTTTTTGAATAACGTGGAAGAGAGTTTTCATAACATGAAAGTTAATATACAGAATAGAAGACAAAAAAAAAAGCACCATTTGATATTTCATTTCTCTTATGTTTACTATGCTTTGTATATATATCTACTATAAACTAATAATTCATGAGTATTGAATACGTCCTCATTTCAAAATCACTTTTATTTTATATCTTTTTTCCCCCTGATACATTTTAAGTGTGGATTATGAATTTAGTCTCAAAATATCGCTTGGCATTCAAATCAAGATGTTGAAATTGCTTCTCCATGTCTTTTATAATCAATTGCTTCATATCGCTGTCACAATTTCTTCCAATAACCATAACTCATGAGGCTACATCTCCTTTAATACAAGTTCTTCATGTTCATAATATTTCTGTTAATCTTTAAAAATTGTGCCAGTTTCAAACACTTGGATTTATTATGTAAATTATATCAGAATTTTATTATTCTGAAAAGTATAATACTACTATTTGCTGAATTTTAACAAACTTGAATGTATAATGTTTGATGAATGTTTATAAAGTCTCAGTTGTGGTTAAAAGGGTTGAAAGCCACTCGGCTTATGACACTACCTAATTCTGAGGATACGCGAGAACTTTTGTTATTCGCCGAGAATCTCGCTCTTCGGGTTGACACGCTGCGCTTGCATTTAATTAACATTGCCTTTATGTTAGCATTACTTGAGTATAATTTATCATGATCGTATGAAAACCACGTATCTAGTCTAATTTTAAATGAGTAGAATTTATCGAAACTAAGGAACAGAAACGTGTTTCGAATTGAATCACATTTCATGAATTTCATATAATAATTAACAAAATTCTACTGAGAACAAATAAACGTGTAAATAAATATTCTTCGTGCGATTAAATCCTTTGAAATAGACGATAGATTGACTACATACATATATGATATTATAATATTATAGTAATACAATATATAATATACATATGTACATGTACAGATCGGTTTCTGACAAATCAGGAATGCATTTTCAGCCATGCATCACGTATCTGCATATGCACGATGCACTAGAACGTATAATTACAAGTACTCTGCCCGGATATGTCGCCACGTGAAACGTTGAAAATTATTCGCCGTTAATTTTCTGCAAATAATGCACGAATAAATCAATGATAATGTCATGTATGCTCTAATCAGTTAACAGACTGTTCAAAAAGCCTCACGCGTTCTCTCTAATAAGTATCACATTTTAAATTGCACAAAATTAAAACGATTCAGGATTAATGAGGTGTTAGTTTGTTTAGTCGACGTGAATTTAATTTCGCTGTTTTGCAATTACGGACAACAAAAATGTAACGGAAAACAGATCAGTATGCAAATTAATAAATTTAACCATAAAAGTTTATTTGATTTACAGAGAATTTTTATTTTTAAATTAAAGAATTTTTTTATTGTCTTGATTAATATGATTAAAATAGTGTTTAAACGTACCGACAAGACTTGAGCAGAGTACTGAAAGTTTGCACAGCATGAATTTTGCATGTTTAGTCTTCTGAAGATTCTTACGTACCTCGTGCATGCTGACGATTCATACTACTTTCACGTATCTGTCTATTCATTGTTCTAGCGCCTATTTCGTCTTTCCACTCTCTTACACTCGACTGACTACTCTCTTATAATCCACCCTTTTTTTCCTTTGAAAACTCTTTCCAAACTCGTACTTTCAAAGAAAAAGTGTATTCCAAAAAAAGGAAGAAACTCGGCCATTTTCCCATATAAACTGGTTCACAATAAAAAGAAAGACTTGATTTCGGTACTAAAACGAAACTTGAAAAAAGAACAATCTCTCGGGTGAAACTAAATTAATCCTACTTCAGTATAAAACAACTTCTGGACTTCACAATTAAAGGAAATGGATGAACAGCAGGTGCAATATAGAATTTTCTTAAAGAAAAATTTCAATTATAATTTAAATATGCATAATATAATACATATTCTGAGTGTATAATAATTAGGTATATTTTGAGCCAAGTTTATTCATTGATGAATAAATAATAACGTAGGGAAATAATATTTTCATTTGTATAAGCAAATATTTGTTTAAAACAAATAAAATGAAATGCTAGTCACTTCCTCTGATATTTCTGAATACAAATATACAATTCATCAATCTAAAAATAATAATTCTGATAAATTCATATTAATATCCAATAGTTTAATCAGTATATTCATTTAATATATTCCTCTTTTATTAAGCTCGGATCTTTTTAAGACTTAATTATTCATTTATACAAAAATCTAGCTTTATTAAAAAAATATAACGTATTTGACGCGATTACAAATAGAAAGTTATTCTTTCAATTCTGAATTTCAATTTTCTCAAATCAAAGAAAAGCCCCAGGCAATGTTATAGTAAAATGCCGAGTTTCTCCTAAAAATGCACCTGTTTACTGTGCGTCAATCTCCCGTTGCTCCATCTTCAAATATAAGAGTCGTCTACAGGCACTCAAATCCCTGTTGGAGTCAGCGCCCGTGACAATTGAACTCGACAGTGAAGTGTGAAACGTCGAAGGTTAAACGAACCGTAAAATGCAAAGTTCAGAGATGAATTCAACTGGGCTGGAAAAATATGTAGTGTCTTTGGTAGAAAATCGCAGTAACTCTCTCTTTCTCTCTCTCTCTCTCTCTCTTGACTTGACTACGTGAGCAAACATACAATCTCTCAAGGCCGAGTACATGGGGCTTGTGAAGTATACCGAATAACTTGAAAAACCAGCTTTCCTCATCTTACAAACTTATCGAATGTCGAAATGCTTGAAAAGTTCCATCTCAACTTGTAAAAGACGTCCGGATTCTTATCCATGTGTTTGACCGACTTTTACTCATTTCCTTACTCAACTTGAAAGATCCGACTCACCAGAAGGAAACTTAATAATAAAATAATTACAAGCTTTCAACGCTTAATGACTTTTCCCTTTACTCCTATAAAATTTTTTAAAATTATATAGTTATAAATAAGTATTTAATTACATGGAAAGCTTCGACAGAAGAAGAGCAACGGGACTGATGGAAGCAGTACAACTCAATGATTCATTATACATATCTGATAAATTTGAAATTCAAGATAGAAGATATTCTAAATCTAGATGTCCTAAGCCCACAACCTGGAATCCTGTAAACACGTCCAAAATGGAACCTCTGATTCCCCATAATCACCATAATCACTATGCTCACCAACCACCATAAATCACAAACCCTCTGCACAGTGGCGGCATTCGCATCACTCACCTTCTCCGGTCGCGTTTCTGTTTCTGTTTCAGAATTTGTGCCCTCCTCCGCGTCCGTAGACCTCTCGGGCACGGACTCGGCCCTCTACCCCTTCGACCCCCAAGAAGAGAACCTCCACGAGATCTGGTTAGCCCCAACCAGTATGTATCCCTATTTTCTGTTTCCCGGAACCGCGAGCACGCGAACCTCGGGCAACGAGGTCGACTTCGAGTTCGAAGGTCGCCATCATCGCCATCAGCATCGCCACTACGAGGCGCCCGAATTGCCAGGTAGTCCCGGTCGACCGAAGGTGATTCTCGCCGAGACGTTCGATCTATACCCAGACCCGAGTCCCGATGATGATCGAGCGTCTCCCGAGGGCTCATCCGGGCAACATCATCGGTCTAAAGGCAACGGTGAGCACCAGTGGAGATGGTTAGGGCAGGAGGGTGATTCTTACGAAAAGCCTAGGAATACCCTAGGTTCTGCCGATGGCTCTTCTTCATCTTCGTCTTCTTCTTCTTCTTCTTCTTCTTCTTCTTCTTCTTTCGGCTCCTCCTCTTCTTCCAACGCCAATTCTTTTTCTTCATCTTCATCTTCTTCCCCTTCAAACTCTATCTCTAAACCTTTCTCCTCAAACTCTTCTTCGAAATCTACTTCCTCGTCCTCCTCTTCTTCTGCGTCACTTTCCAAGCATGATCGTGCCTCCAGCACCAAGCACCTGCAGCAACACGAAAGCGAGCATGGCGTCCTTCGGCACAACAGTACCGGGGAACACCGGCACCGTCATCACCATGACGATTACCCCGCCCTACCACAAGCACCACCACCTTCTGCACCACCCGTACCTGCATCACCAGCACGTCCCACACCCACCATAGACGAGACCAATCCTGCACCACCAGCTGCACCTGGCACCAAGAAATTTGCACCAAGACCGACCTACGAGCACGGGGCGGTGTTTGATCGCCCCGATGACGACCTCGACGACCTCGATGAGTTAAGGATCGCAAGAATACCTGTCGATCGTCTCTTCGATTTCCCCGAGGCCTTCGACGAGTTCGTCGGCCAAGGTTGGTACACGGAGCTGGGTCCAAGCGCTTCCAGGGACAAGTCGCTATTCATTTTCATATCTTTCCTCTATCAATGTTGGGTTCAAGTTGCAGACCTGTAGTCTGATACATTTTTTTTATTTTTGTTCAAATTTTTTGGATTAAGAATGTCAAAAAAGTTCCCAAAACCATTTTATCTTTATTTATTTACTAGCAATTAACCTGGCGTTACCCAGAATTTTAAGAGATTTCAAATGACTTTATAGAGAGTGACTCTTTATTTCAAGAGATTTTATAGAGAAACGTCGGGTAAATTTCTGCTAGTATATGAATAAAAGTTTTTGATTTTGGGAAATTTAGAAACTTTTTTTTTGATGGTTTTATTTCAATAAATGAAAGAAAAATTGTCGGATGTCTAGTCTAAAACTTCAACCCAATTTTCTCAATTGGAAGTAATTCGAATTTATTAATTAAATAATACTGAGTCATTTACTGATTTACTCTAGCAAGAATTTTTATTATTAATTAGTAGTTTGTAACTAATTGCTAGTAAAGAGGATTATTAAGGTAAATTAGTAAACGAATCGGCACTATTTTATTACTAACTTCTTACTAATTCAGATGAAGAGGGATATGCAATCTTTATAATGTCATGTCTGGCTATTGAACAGTTTATTCCAGAATTCAAAATTAATTTATGTTCAAATACTTGAGATAATAATATTTTAATAAAAAAAAAAGGTTACAAGGAAGATATTCCTGGTTTCCGTCGCCAATTTTGATAAACTTGAAATTTTTGTAGAGAACCAAAAACTAAAAGCTACATGTATTTTTTTATCTACGGAAAATCATTTCTTAGAGGTAAAAAAATTCACAAAAGTTCACCTGTATAAATGAATTTGATTAATTTTAATATAAAACAGTCAATATTTTTCATTCGCAATTAAAAATAAAATAGCAAGCAATTTGACTAAAAAATCCCGAATACAAAATATTTGACATTAAAATTAATTAAAGTTATTTTTAAGGGTAAACTTTAGAGGTTGTTTTTACATCTTAGAAATGTTTTTGCGCAAATAAAAAAATACGTGTTGCTTAGTTTTTGATCCTCTACAGAATACTTCAAGTACATCAAAATCAACAACGGACACTCGGATTATTTTCCTTGTTAGAGGAGAACATAAATGTTTTTAATCTGTGACATATATACTATAAAAATAGTTTCAACAGCAAGACATGAGAAACAGATATGCGACATGCTCTCAGTTTAATGGAAAAGGGAGAAAAATGTTTTCAGGCCTACGCTGAATCCAGAGAGGGAAATGAAATTGTTTTTTCAAGACACTTGGTGACGATAAGGATGAGATGAAGAGACTTCTTTATTTTTATATATTAATTCATCATTCCAAATAATCGATTAATAATAATAATTAATAATTAGCAAGTGAAGTTCTGAATGAAATTGAGAGAACGATATTTCCAGAAAAGATTAAAGTCTTAAGTTCTAATTTAAGATGATATATCAGCCCCTCCTACTTTCATTGTCTAGTCTAGAGATCTCATTGTTTGCTTCTTTACATTCTTTACATTGAAGGCTGATCGATTAGCAATTGAACAAAAGGAAGATTACCCCAGATATGTAAGAGAAGGTCTGAAGAGCGAAACCGTTAAATTTAGATTTTCTAAAAATGAAGATCGTTGTGATCTCTCGCTTTAAGTGCTCCTTCATTTCAATATATATTATACCTATTTACAGTGAAGGTCATCTCACATCCTGACAACTCGACAACCCTAGAAGTTATCGAGTCTCAGCTTGAAAATCCACTGATCGATGCCCAACATCAGGACTTTTACGAGATAAGGAAATTTCCAATTCCAGAAGTACATCATCATCGAACGCATCATAAAAAGAACCACTCCAATGACGACCATGAACGTAAGTACTCCATTTATAATCATTTATTAATTAATTCATTTTTGTAATTCACAGGATATGGCTTTTTAATAATTACATATCATTACCAAATATAAATTACATTAATAATTATTTGACAAAGAAAATGCATCGAATATTATAATTATTACCACATAATTATCATTATCAAGAACCTGAGAACATGTAAAATTTGTTTACCATACGTTTTTTAAAAACATTCCGGAAAAGTAATTCCCAGAAATAATTCATACGCGAAAGTTCTTCAAGCGATGAACATGTTTCTTGAAATCTTGAAAGATTCCAAGAAGATATTTCAGGTGAAACTTTTAAGTAAAATTGTTCCAGAAGGTGTTAAGTCTTGTAAGTAGTTCGTTAGCTTAAAAGAAAAAACCAATCGCACAGCATCCGACATCAGTCTGGGCACGCTATGGCTGTAACGGATTTATCGTGCCGAAAGTTTAATTTAATTTCAACTGCGAGTCGTCTCATTTCCTGACTCCTTATCTCTTCGCATCCGTATATTATTTCTCTACTTGCCGGATTTCAAACTTTAATTCATCAGTGCGCGCAAATCCGCCAAACTTTACTCTATGCTCTTCGATAATGCCACCATCTTATAAAGCGAATCACCGTTTTTTGCTCTTTTCCTCGATTCATTATCGCAGGTTAATTACTCGACCTTTGTCGATTACCTCCAAATAAAAAATTAATTAAAAGATCAATGAGTTACGAATTGCTTTCGTCCTTCGTGATGTGTTATTTTGTACTTCAAAGTAAGCTTTGCACCGTGCTGTAATTTGAAATTTCTTCACTATTTGCTTTCATTATTAATTATGTTTATCTATCATTTAAGTGGACAGGTTGCCCTCTTTGAAAAACTAACTTTTTTCTATCGATCATAAAGAGTTCATCAACAAGCAGTTTATAATTAAAAAGAAAAAATTACTGGATACATATATGTTCTTTATAAAGAACGGTTGGTAAATGAGAAAAGGCGTTGGAAAATAATCATTTTATTGAACAAAAAATGGATGTCATCCACCATCGAAATTTCGATTCACTGATATTCACTTGCATTAAAAGGTAACTGCAGGTAATTACTCGCGCTCAATCCGAATACAATCAATTTAGTATGCGTTATAGCGTTATAGCTAGTGCAGCTGCTACTATCCCGTGTTCCATCCCAGCCCTCACAATTCCGCGCTAACGCCACCAAGCACGAAAGTCGAATATTCGGTGAAATAGCGAAACGCAAATCTCAAATTCATATATTCAATTCATGGAGAACCTTCGCGAAAACGATGAATTACGACCACCGAGAGAAGTCGATGGTGCAGAAAAGGTAGCTTTGCGCTTAAACATAATCAAAGTACTATTGGACTTGAACATCGGTACAAAAGAAAGTCGAAGAAGAACATGCGAGAAAAAGATGAAAAAGAGAGAAAGAAGGAAGCTTTTTTGTTATATTATATTTCACTGTCTGAACGCCTAAGAAAGTCGGCAAAGAGGATAATTTCATTTCTTTACAGAATGAGTCTCTTTATGAATTTTATATATTCGGTTTCATTTCAAGTTTTACAGAACGCATTAAATAAAATTTCTCTCTAAAACTGAATCAGTCAAATTTCACTGATTTTCAGTGACTCTTTTCTCACTATTTTAATCAGTGAAAGTTCACTGAGAATCAGTCAAAAGTCACTGAAAATTTCAGTCATCTTCACTAAACTACTAAAAATTTCAGCGACTTTTCACTGATTTCCAGTAGATTTTTCACTGATTAAAATCGTGAGAAAAGAGTCACTGCAAATTAGTGGAATTTGACTGGTAATCAGTTCAATTTCACTGATTCAAGTTTAGAGAGATTGGAGTCTAATTTAAGGCCATGTATTACTTATCTGACTTTTGTATCTGATTTGTATTTGATTTGATTTCTCTGTTTTTTGAGTGCGAATATCAATATTTTTATGTAATCTGAATATTTTAAATGATTACTCTCTAAATCTGAATCAGTGAAAAGCCACTGATTGACAGTGAAATCGCACCGATTAAAATAACTAGAATCCGGTCACTGAGAATCAGTGAAAAGTTACTGATCCATTCAGTGAACAAAAGTCACTGATTGAATCAGTACAAAGGAATAATGTGGTACGATAGTTGGCAACACTTGTACACCTTTTATGAATTCATAATTTTCATAATTACTGAAATTACAGATTGAAATTGGAACTTGATTTCCATAAATAATAAGTATACTTTATTGGAATTTGTAAAGGTTATATCGGTTCACTAATTAAATTAGTAAAAACTTACTGATAATCAGTGACTAATTACTAAATTGATCAGTGAAAAGTTTTAAATCACTGATTCATCAGTGAAATTTGACTGGTAATTAGTTAAATTTGACTGATTCAAGTTTAGAGAGATTGGAGTTTAATTTAAGGTCATGTATGACTTATCTGATTTTCGTAACTGATTTGTACTTCTCTGTTTTTTGAGTGCGAATATCGATATTTTTATCTAATCTGAATATTTTAAATGATTACTCTCTAAATCTGTATCAGTGAAAAGCCACTGATTGACAGTGAAATCGCACTGATTCAAATAGCTAGAATCCGGTCACTGATAATCAGTGAAAAGTTACTGATCCATTCAGTGAACAAAAGTCACTGATTGAATCAGTACAAAGGAATAATGTGGAACGATAGTTGGCAACACTTGTACACCTTTTATGAATTCATAATTTCCATAATTACTGAAATTACAGATTGAAATTGGAACTTGATTTCCATAAATAATATGTATACTTTATTGGAATTTGTAAAGGTTATATCGGTTCACTAATTAAATTGGCAAAAACTTACTGATAATCAGTGACTATTTACTGAATTGATCAGTGGAAAGTCTTAAATCACTGATTCATCAGTGAAATATTCACTGATACAAATTTAGAGAGTAGTTGAGAAAAAATTTCGCTGATCCCGCAGTAAATGGTAAATTACGTTAAGAACCAATTAACCCAATCGCGCAGTTCAAAAGATTCTCTGGTAATGAGCTAATGAGGTATTCTACGAGGTAAATTGTTGAGGGCGGGGACAAATAGATGGCGTCATCTTTTCATTGGTCCCCGAAGAATGATGCTGCATAAAATCGTCGCTCGTTATCCACAAATTAAACAAACGTTCACAGTAATTGTGTCGATCCGATAGGAAAAGAGGACCAATAAAGATAAAGATAAAGCGGATAGAGCGAAATACAGAATGAGAGAGATGAATACTCAGAGTAATGTTGGTGTGAAAAAAAAAGTGCCAACGGCCCATCATGCTCCTGTCAATCCATATTTTATATTCGCATCATTTTTCACCTATCGGCCTTTACTCCATTTTTCGGAATATTATTGTCAGCTATTTGACAACCTTATGAAAAGCTGTTTGGATTTTTCTACTTCCTAGTTTTCAAGATGAATATAATATATATTTCTACATTGATTCCAAATTCTTCTCTCTAAAATTGCTTCTGTGACTCTGACGAGTGCTGTTTCCGGAAAAACTCATCGTTTCGCTGGTCAGATTAATGACGCAATGTTCACAAAAGTGATGTATGCTCAATAGCAGTAAAACGATGCTCAATTGTTCTGCGAGCCACAAACGGCCGTTAAAGTCTAGTTATCGATCCGTGAATAAAATGACGATATGATAATTATAATTAAAAACATTCAACTTTATTCTCACTTTTTAGCGCCGCAAAAATAGAATTAAATAAATTACAGTATTTTATTGAAAACAGTACAGTTATTTGATAACTTATAGAAACTGTGAACGCTAAATTGCTAGGTACTTGTTCTTTTGTACATTTTCTTTATTTTCTTTCCAACGAATGTAATTTTTTCCCACAAAATCGGGCAAGTCTAGAGTACAAGATAAGCATAGATCTTTTCGAGACTATACCGGACACTGGGTCCAATTACTGTGAGTTCAGATTGCCTCTGTTTCTCGCAACAGCTTCGGAGAATCTTCACCTTCTCGAGTTCCGGCACGAGAAGTTAGAGAAACGATATTTCTAAACTTTACAAGAGACACTCGACCTGACATGGAAAACGACGCTAAGTCGCACTCAGCGCCTCAGAAATAAGGGATGTAAAAGTTAGATGATTCAAAAGCCAAGTGTAGAATTCGTTTGAAAAGGATTGAATTAAATCACACAATGGCGAAACTTTATAACAAAAACTTTTCCCTCTTCTGTAACATTATTCTATCTTTCTTCACGAATTTAATTTTTCTCGTTACTCTTGTTTCTTTGACGAAACATTGAGAATTATTGAAAAAGGCAAAACAAGATCAATGTTGTGATGAAAACAAGCGCTGAAGGCTTTCAATTGCATGGATATGTTTCAAAGGACGTTTACAAAATAATCCTTAGATGAATGTTTGCGTTATAACAGATTCCCAAGAGTCTCATTCGCGAGATCGTCAAACGAGTATATTAAGGAAGGACAAAGCCACTGCATGCATTCATCCCTCTCTGGGGATGAACCATTACCGTCTGCGACTTCGCCAAGTGCCGTCAATGCTGTAAGCGAGCCCGTCGCTTCATGAATTTCAATCCCATAACTTTAGTCGTTTCAAAACGTTTGGTGCAAGTTTGCACGCCAGAAACAAAAGCGATCTGATTTACAATTCACCCTGAGAATAATCAGAAATTATTTTCGTCGCTCTTAAGTTCAATCATGCTGAAATTGCACTATAGCATCGTGAAATGCGCCCTTGTAAAATACTGTAATTATGTTGTAAGAAGGAAAACAAAGTAATCGCGCGCGTGTTGGTTCTGCATGTTATATTTTAAATATTCCTAATTCTTTTCAAAAACAAAACGAGGCTTTCTTTCATTTTTCAGTGATGATGTTAGCATAAATTTAGTAACTCTTGACAGGTTGTAATTGATGCGATTTTGATTATCCTTTTTATACAGTCATTACACTCACATCAGATGTCTGACCATAAACGTTGATTACTACTGAAAACTGAAACTTTGGACTATTTATGAACTATGAAAGTACCGTAGACTTTATAACTATATAAAAGTTGAAAGTTCACCGTTTTAGATTCAAGATCAGACTTTAAAATCAATCTGCTTAAAATTGAATGGGAATAAAAAACTAATTTCTAATAAGTGATTTGTTTTTAAAATGATATGCAAAAATGCATAGCCCCTCCCTTCCTTTTTCCGATGGCTGGCTCGTTTCCTGCTCAGGAGAAAAAAAAATGAACCAGACGAGCTAGGAAAGAAAGGCTTCCTCATGGGATGACTAGTCGTAAGTCTCCACCGAGAGGGTGGATCAGACGCACTTTATTAAGACAAACGACCCATCGGATTCTTCAACCCCCAAGAATCCTTCGAATCCTTAATCACAGATTGGACCATAAACAATAGACACATGCCCTATTTTAAAACTTGCTTTGCATCACATTTTTACGTTATTACATATTCGCCTTTGATAAAGTCTGACACCCTCTTAAAAATATAAATTCTCTTTTCGCGAAATGGTAAGAGTTTATAAAAGTAGAACGTAATCGGAAAAGTGCCGTTTTCCTAAAGGAAAAAGTCATTTTAAAGAGACATCTCATGAAAAAGTTTTTTCCTTAACATTTTATTTTCTCTTTAAACTACAACTTTACAGTTTTACTCAGTTTTTAAAAATTAGTTTGCATAAAGTGTCTGAGTTAAAGTTTACGACAAAAATTTGAATAAAAATTGAAATGACCTTCAGTTTTCAAGTAGCAATATTTGTTGATACCTCATTCTTTGATGAAAAAGCACAAAAAAATTAAGTGCCACTTTAGAAGACAGACTCAGTTTGCGGGACTTTCACTCTATGAGAGAATTGTTTCGAAAAAAAAATTGACAAAGTATTAGAGCAAATTGAAAGAATGAAAAAGACTATTATAGGAAGTGAAGAAATAAATAAAATTGAAGAAGAAATGAAAGCTACAAATTGCTTCGGATCTGTGGACCTGTAGCAACGATTTTTTTGTCGTGAAAAGTATTGCGGAGCCAATTCTGGTGAGAATGAGAGGAGGGTGGAGAAAAGGACTCTCTCGTCATTAATGTAACTTCACTTGCGAACAAGTCCATCACTTGTCTATAGAAGGTTATCGGTTACAGCAGTGATCGTTCGTCATGGGGACAACTCTGTTTTCTCCTGACGACCTCTTAGAATCAAGTCGACCTTTACGTTTAAAGACCGAACGGATAACAAACGTGCGAGTTTAAGGGGGCAAACTTCAACCTTCCCTCCTCATTGTTCTGAAAGTGCCTCGTCATCCAATCAGTAGATTTTGGTTTAATTCAAGTATCATTATTGTTATATTGAAATTTTCTCTATAAAAACTTTACAAAAGAAAATTGTATACAGTTTTAAAGGTCAAGGAGTCCTAAATACGAATAAAGAACTCTTGTTTATTGAATATATTATATGTATTAAAAAAGCTATGAAAAAGAAGCGTTTAGATATCAAAGAAAATTTATTTTTGTATCTCATTAGATGAAGATTCTATTGTGGCGGCAAACTTTATAAAATTTAATTCTCGTTTTAAAAACTGCGACAGCTGTAGAGCAATAAGACTAATTTCTTGAAAAGACTTTCGGAATTCATTTATCCGTCTCAAAATTCATCTCTTGCAAGAAGCCAATTGTTCAACTGAATACGTGAGCTCATAAGGTGCGAGTTCAATTCCACATCGAAAGCGATGTGGACATAGATAAATGGATTGACTCTAGAGTCGCAAGGAAATTCTTGGATGTGCCGAGAGGAATTTGGGAATGGGAAACAGGAAAAGAAGCGGAAGCAAAGGATGTAGCACTTATGCCCATCTACCATTAGGGCCAGTTCGTAACGGCACGTTGGCAGTTGACGATTTATCATTTATTTCTACCCGGGAGAGCTAACGGAAGGAAACTAGGTCTCGCGCAGAGTAAACAGGCATCGCGCAGGTACAGTCTAACATGGAATGTTTAACTTTACCAATGGCAATCTACCTCAGGAAAAGAAAGAAGCAAGGGGAACTAAAGTATGACATAAAAAAGCATAACCATCTTTGTCGAGCAACATCGAAGAGAGAAACTTGGGAAACGTTTTCCTCTTTCTTAAACTTTTCCTCGGTCAGAAATTACCAAGACGATTTTTCTGATAACACGTGTTTATCTTATTCCCACTGGATACAGGAAAACATGCACCTTAATGTCCTCAGATAAATCTTGAACGGATTTATTTTTCCTTGTCTTATTTCCTTTCTTTAATTCGAGCCTTCAAATCGATTTAATTCTTCATATTTATTTTGCTTTAAATTTAAAGAAAAAAATAAGGTTTCCTTTTCTAAAAAAAGGGGTGAAAGAGATTTGAGAAAAATAGTAGCTTACGCATTATGTTTTGGAAATAGAAACTGGTATTTGATATTTTTCAATGGTCTTGATATATCATTGTGGATATTGTAAAAGAAAGCTATAAATATCTATGCTTTTATTTTTCAGCTGGGCTGGCGATACCATCTTCGTTGCCTGACTCTGAAAGAATAATACCTCAACCAACGAAGGTGATTTTATCTAGCACGTGCCACCACGCTTACGCGTCTTGCAAGTGAGTTTCTACCTCTGCTCTCACTCTATCATACTTTTAGTGCTTTTTTTAATTCGTTATTTTTAGTTTTCTCTCTTGTCCTCAATTTCTCATTTCAATTAAACTGAAATAATCCAACTTCATAAAGCACAATCGCGACATCAGTAGAACCGAATGAACCAAAAGACATTTGCATATTTAACGAGGCCATTTCTTCAGGAGCGACCCAGACTGCAAGGTACTACTTCAGCCAGTTCTGAATCATTGCGATCAGGCAACCTGCGCCAGGAACGAGTGTATGGATGCACTTCAGCATTTCTACAAGTCCGCAAGTCATAAACATTCTGTGGAAATTGCATTCTGCTTGTGCAAGTGAGTATCACAATTTTTCGTTATTTAAATAAAATTAACGTGAGATTTAACTTGAAAATGATTTTTACAGTAATTACAAAACATTGGAATGAAATTTTAGAAAATAATAAAAAAATAGTCCAGGCAAAAACTCATTAAAAATGATTTCCAGCAGTATTAATTTAAATAAAGAAAAATTGAAATTGTTCACTAAACCGATATTTCCGGAGAATTTAAATATTTGTTCCATTGGTACTTTGTGTAAACGTAATCGTTTACATGCCCTTAATTAGAGAATTTTCAATAAAAGGAAAAAATGATTTGAATTTAATAAAATTTTAAAAAGAATAAAAATACACAGAGAGGATAGTTAGTTATCCATTCCAGTCCCCAAATTGAGAATTCTGTTTGCTGAATTAGGCGAGTTTCAGTCTCCAGGGATTTCCAAAAGCTGATATGTAATTCCTCTCCATTCGCAAAAGAAGGCTGCTTTTTTTAATGAAGGTGTTTTAACTTTTAAGTGGCTTTCACCGTAAAACAATACGAGGAACTTGGTCCCCCTTTACTTCTTTTCCTTCTGTTTCTTCTTGTTCATCTTTTCCTTTTTCTCCTCCTCTTTTCATTGTTTTGGGTATTTATTTTTTGTTCCCCATTTTCCCATTCTTTGTCCGCAGTCTTTTTCGTCCCCGTTTCACCTCTCGTTTTTCTTTTTGCTTTTTTCCGTCGCCTCACACTCCTAACTTGTGGAATAGAGATTGAACGAATCCCGTCTCGCTTCGACGAATAAAATACGTATCCACTTGTTTAATGCTCGTTGAACAATAATACCTCGTTCTAGGAAACAGTTTGAAGCATTCCGAGACGCACAGTTCTGTTTTCTGTACGTCGGAGATGCACTTGCTATTTTGAAAGGTACTCGGTTGAGCAATAAATTGGAGTATCTTCACGATTTTCTCAATATAATGTTGTACTTTTACTGCAATGAAAGAAGAATAAGATTTAAAACTGTTTCATTTAACTTACTTCTTTTTATTCAACCCCAGTATAAGGAATTCATTATCAGGTTCGATTGTAATTACTGGAACAAAATTAAGAAAGAAATCTGATAATTATTCCCTTCAATTTCATCTATGAAACTTTTTAAAAGCAATTTTTTAAAAATAAAAGTCATTGGTGATAAAATTCTGACAAGAAATAAATAATGAATCTAATTTCTGAAACTTTCTAGGATTTTAAATTGAAGTTTGAGAAGATTTTAACACTTCCAAGTTGAAATCGTTTGACATTTAAACTGACTCTCAAACTACGAACTTGTAAACTCTAGCCCTTTTAAATTGAATTTAACGAACTCAATCATTCCACCTTGGAGGATTTCCAATTAGAATAATTTTTACAGTCTCTCATTCGTCTTTACCAGAAAGTCATTCTTTTCATTTTAATTACTCTCAGTCTTAGAGTTATTTTATTTATGAAAATCATTTTTTAAGAAAAAACGACGGAAAGCGAGACGATTGTATGATAGCACAAGAGAAAATGCATCCACAATGTGCTCAACGTCCAGAAGGACCAGAAATACCAACTTGTCACAGTTTAGCTCAACTTTGCAGGGAAGAAAGAAGTTGTAGGTAAGCAATATAAAATAAAAATAAGTTTGTTTAACTACATAATGAGACTGCAGAAAGGAATAAAAACTTCTCTCATGCCATAAACGGCAAACTTTTCTCTTTCGGAAAGTTTATTCCAATTATTGAAGATTATTCTAGTAATAAAAAGAAACGTACACAAAAAAAAATGAAAATACCATTTGTTAAATTTTAGTCACAAAAATCCATTTCATGGGAGTATAAATAGAAAAAATCAACGCTTTTAAATTATTAAATATAACAATGATTGTTCTATATTATTCCAGATAGAATGTAAATCAAATTTGGTATAACCCAATAAGATTAAATTAGCTGAAAAAAATCTTCTTCAAACACTTGAAAATTTATTATAAAATGTGCTTGAAAAACGAGTATGTACTTAAATTTCGTGTCCAATTTCGTTAATTAAGGCAATTAGAGAAGGAAAACGACGCGAATATAACTTTTCCAGGTTAAAGCTAATTTGTGTTCCACTTTACACGAATAAGTATCGATTTAATTGTTATTCTTGTAAAAAGAAAAGCTTGGTGATAAACTTTATTGTGAGAAATGAATATTAAAGAATCCGATACTTATTAAAACCGTAGAATGAATTTTTTGCAATTAAAGATCAGAATAAATTATATATATATACTCTTATTTGTTTTTCAAAGGTCCAAATTGGAATATTACGAACAAAGCTGTGCGGTGGATAGTGTTACTAAAAAATGTGCGGGTCCCACTTCAGAATGTAGGCAAGCTATGTTGGGCATACTTGGAACAGAATTAAGGACAACTTGTGCATGTAAAGGCACAGACACATCACAAATTTACGATTGCGTCGGTTGGCAAAGACTTCTTTGGGTTAATCCTTGCGTTGGTGAGTATAAATTATTCACTTACTTTCTATCTCATAATCATTTTAATTTTTAAATAATAATTAATAAAAAACTTAAGATTTTTAGCTCAATGCTTGAAGAAGTGAATAAATAATGTAGATTTGTGAACATTTAAAACATACAAGATAAGTGAAGCAACCAGATTGAATAAAACCAAATTTTTAATAACAACTTGACTTTATATGTAAATTCAGACCAGACTGCGTTTTATGTCTTTTATATATACTCCGAAGAAAAATTTTATGAATATTTGCTACTCTATCTTGTTATGAAAAATAAAGTTGTAAAATATAAACTAAAGTAGAGAAATTTTAGACTATATTCTAACTGCATGAATACAGTAGATTTATGACTTTATTAAAGGATCATCATATTTTTCATTATTAAAGATGGTGCAGTAAACGAAAAAAAAATACTAATTGAATAGTCTCTAGAATTGAAAAAGTGGAATTTTACTGATTCTCAAAGTCATCAATATGTAGTAATTCACGACAGTGACAGAATTATAAGGTCGTAAATTAATTTCCTAATGTACATACTTCTCTTCAAATCTAATATTTACCAAGAGTTCTGTAATTGTTTTCAAAGATTTATTAAGTAAGCACACAGTTCAAATAACTATGCTATGTATATATAATTTGCATTGATTAATGTAAATGAACAGTTAATATATAATTTCACAAAATATCACGAATAATAACTGCATTTCGTGGTAACGATTATTTATTTAAATTGTGAACCAGAACTAGTAACGTGTCAGCGAAGCTTTGAAAAATGCCCTCAATGTTGAGCAGGTGCGCATTGCGGTTTATACTTGCATAAAACGACGCACAGAGATAGTTTCGGCGTGGAGAAAAGTTGCAAAGTGTTTTGCATCATCGCAATGCAATTTTTCAAGGAAACGCTTGCAAACTGATGGTTGGACATAAAAAAAATCTCACCCAAAGTTTTAATGCATACCAAAAAGTTGTATCAATCTTTAAAATTACAGTTTACAAAAGTTCTTTCTCGCAGATAAATTAAGCAAAAGTAATTTTCAAAAAAATGTTTTCTTAATACATTAGTTATACATTCAATGTGTATTTACTATCTAAATTTCAAAGAAGGGAATCTAAAGAAATAGAATACACGTAGCGAGGATTTGTTACACAAACGAGACATAAGTTGTAGTATATACTGGACGTACATTCCGCGAAAGTTCATTGACCTGTTTGTTCACGAGAAATCGTCCCTTCATTATCGCACTCGGACAGTTGAATAAATATTTCAATACTCAATTCTGGGAACTTTTATATATGTCTTTGGACCACTTATTGCACCTACATTTATCGACCGATGACGCAACCATTCATGCTCGATATATTTAGCACGTGGCACTCTATAGAGAGACGTCCTCCCAAGTCTGTGAAATAGCAGATGCAATTTCTTCATATCTAAATCACTTATCAGCTTTGAATGGCACTAAGAGAACTACTGAGTTTGCTTTACAACTTAGGAAATCAATAAAACCCGAGAGCTCGTCAGAATTATCTCTTTTCCCATTTAACTCTTTCTCGTACTTCTGTTTACGGCGTAATTATTATTCGATATTGCCAACGCAGTACTGACCGATCGTAATCGATTTCGAACATGAAAAACGAATTTAACTGTTACATTATCCGATATGCAAATGAACGATCCATTTTATAGCGCGCTTCCCGAGTGATTAATTTTAGTAATCGTTTTCTGCTTTGTTGAATTCAGCTCCGCACAGAAAATCTCTGAATTCTCAATTCATACCACCTGGTGCGTGTTCGTTAATATTATGAATATCATTTAAAGATAATATTTCCATCATTACTCATAGTCTAAGCTTTACTAATTGATGAAAAAATCGATTTTAAGAGGTGGGGAAGTAATAAGTAGTATTTAAAAATTTTAAGAATTGATAGAATTGCACATTAACTTTGTATATTGTTTCAAAAACTGTAATTGTTTTTTTTTATAGTTGAGTCACAAAAAGACTATCATGCACGAAGAAAACATCATCCAAGAACAACCACGATTTCTGCAATGTCCACTACTCGAGCAGTCACTGCAACGACAGAAGCTATCATAGTGGCGGAAGTTGAGGATAACGTAATACCAGAAATCACTACCAGACTCACCACCACAGAGGCAACAACCGAATTTATAGAATCTACTACAACTAGCGTCGCGACGACACCAAGTACAACTACAACTAGTACAACGCCTCCTCGTAAGTCACACAATATCATTTATTCTTCCAATACCATTCCAATAATGCAATTTTATTACTGACCAATTAAATTGACCTTCGATCTAATATATTTTACTTCTTCGATATTATAAAAAGAAGATCTACATAGTTGCATATGTTTTAAATTAATACTGTTTGATATCTCGTCTGGCTGACATAATAATTACTTACACTACTTAATTCCTCAGGAATAAATTAAAAGTATTTTACATTAAAATGACGTATATTACTTGAAACTTATTATGGCTATAACTTAATTTATTTTGTACCACTTTATTCTCAATATGTCTGTCTTAAAACGACTTATACCACTTTATATTCGATTTCTGCTTAAAATTATTTATACTACTTATCTCCACTGTAAAAAATTACATTTACTACTTTAAATCTCTTATTACTGACCAAAACTGATTTATACTACTTGATTTTAATTTCCAAGTCATTAAATAACTTATACTACTTAATATCCATTAAATTCCATCAGTTTATATTAATAGACAGTAGTCACTTCTTATATATAGTCAACACCAATGTTGACTATTTTCAAAGATGGGTGGGTTATTATTTGAGGGGTGAAATAAGTACGATATGGCAAAATCGTCTAACGTAAAGATGCATACATTTTCTTCTTTCACTTTATAGGATTTTGCGTCGTTCAAAGGCCAAGGCAGTCCCACCAATACATTCGCGAAGGCAAAGGCAAGAGGGTAAGTTTTCAACAGTCTTTACGATTGGTGCGAGAAAGGCGAAAGGCAACTTCTAAGACACTACTCGAGTCATAGCTATGTTTGCCTCTCTTCAACTTGAAGAGAGTTTATAACGTAGAGAGATCGACTTCATCACGTAGTCTCGCTTTTTGTCAATCTTTTACCTCCCACTCTCATCGTTCAATTTCCAAATTGATTCAGTAAAGAGCTTTCATAATTTCTTGTGAATCGTTCAGAAACTTGCAAACACATACAAAATCTTCAGATCCTTTACTTACTTTGATACTTCACTCATTTTTGAATAGGCAATCATCTTATTATATGAAACTTTAATATCTTCTTCGAGTTCCTTTATTTAGACAATCTCTATTTTATGTTTTCTTATTCATATTTTTCCTTAAAGATACTATAATATTATGATTCTTATCTTGAAATAGTGAATTTGTTTATAAATTATTTAATGTGACCATAATTCAACAAATAATTTCATTAATGCAGTTGTATCGGGATGACGAGCCTGAATGTTCGGAACTCTGCCAGTGTGGGGAAGGCGAGGTTCTGATTTGTAATACAATTTGCGTCGAATCCTCACCCTGCAAAACTGATTTCGCCTATTATAATCACGCAGCCCCAGCTTATCAAGCGTATAGAGGTCGTTGTCTTTGCTACAGTGGTCGTTTTATATGTATGCGTCCATCTCCTGGTAAGTGAAAAATCTTTTTGTCCCTAAGTTTTCATTCTATAAATTCATTCGAAAAATTGCTACAAAATTACAGAAATTAATGCTATTATCTATTAACAATTTCGATATATTTCTACTTTTCAATTCTACATTTTTCACAGATGCTTATAGCATTCCACATGGGGTATTCATGTTCCTGGGGTACAGCGAGACTGATGAAACCTTACTGAGATCTCATAATAATCTCACCGTGCTGGATGCGGTGTCTTCCCTAGACAGTTTTATGCGAGAGGAAGTAAATAATCAGGTAAAATTATTTATGAATTCTTTTTCGTCTTAATTATTAACTTTGGAAAGATATTCCAGCTCTATAAAAATGAAATAAAGTATCTTCCTACAAAATTGTCAATTGAACAATTATTATAATCTAAAAGCATCCCCTGATGCTTTAGAATTGAAAAACATTCATCTTCCATGAGTAATCTGTACAGTTATTTGTTTTTTTTTTTCAGACTGTTTGTACCCTCTTCTTGTATAACGTAACCAAAGAAAACGTGATTGCGGCCGTCCGTCTGGGGACGGATAATCTCCCGCAAAATAGTACTGATTCACAAAACCTGAAGCATCTTCTGCGTATCAAGGTAAGTTAGAAAAAGTATTCAAAAAGCTTTAATTATTCGACCCCCAGAGAGCGTGAAGATTTTTTTTTTCTCTTGATCAAATAATATCTTCCTCTATGTTATATAATGAAAAAAGAGAACTCTTATTCAAACGTCAAAAGTCGACATCAACACAAAACGCAAGAAAGAATTCATCGGGGATTTTTTAACTCTACAAATTTGTTACTAATCGCAAAAGTTTGTAGAGAGTTCTGCGTGGTTACATAGGTTCGAATATTGAATTCCACGGACGGCACAAATGGAAAAAACGTATCACAATTGTATCACCAGAGAGAGAAAGAGAGAGAGCTAGTGTCAGTCTCGATTAATCGTACAATTTGAAAGCGGATAAAGTTGCGAATTGATTTTTTGAGCTCACGAAAACTAGCAAAACAAAGCGATTCGTCACTGTGACCAGTGACGAAATAGCAGTGCGTAAAAGTACACAATGGGTTGAATTTGCTTCAAACCCACTGGAAAAATTCATCTCTTAAGCATCAGCACGTTAGTTTCACTTCATCATTTCAAAATATTTAAAAACTATTTAGGTGATTTTATTCACTCTTTCTTTTTATCAGAGGATTAATAAAAACATTTTTGAACACATAAAATATGTTTCGCATAAAAAAATTACGATTAGTTTTAATAATTCAAACTCTCTCGATTCTAAATAACGAGACTGATTTTGCTAATGAATATTGTACAATAGGATTACGTGATTATGGCTCGTCCAATTGGAAAGGATGAATGAATAATTCAGCAATTATTTTCATTATACTTAAAATTGATTTACTGTAAAAATATAGTCTGGGAATCCAAGGACCAAATGGAAATTTTCGAGCGTTTACTTTTAGTAAATAATTATGAAATTTGGATAGTAAATATTTCCTTTTAATCTACTGTATTTAGGTTTAAATACATTTTAAAATAGTGAGAAAATAATCTTCAATCAAGGAGATATTTCGACACAATCTAATTTCAGTGTTCGAGAATGTGTCAGGCTTGCACAGATTAAGAGGCTGAAATGCTAACCCTCAGGGGCGTCATTCCCACAGTTATTAACTACTCTTGGTGTTCTAACGCCGATTTAACGGACTTAATTCAGACGTGATTCAGCAAGGCTCTCATTTGTGGATCCACAAATGAGTTTCTAATAAAGCAATTACGCGTTATATCCAACTTACAGCACTCCAAGATAGATATGCACACTCTATATATTTCCACCTCTATCTTCGAGTCTATCTTACTAAATCAGTTTCCAATAAGTGTTGGTTTAGACACAAGACCAAAACTTGAAAGTGTAATAGTGGCGAAAAGATAAAGAGTTATCACAACATTTAATGTTTTCGAGATAAACGAGTCTTCATGTCTGGAGTATTATGTCTGACCTAAAATAATTTATACTACTTTGAATCTACTATCGCTGACTTGAAATAATACTTGGAATCTTTTATGGCTGACTGTACTACTTAATATTTCATACATCTGATTTAAAATGACTTATACTACTTGAAATTTATTACATCTAGATTCAAATTACTTTTACTACTTGGAACCTATGATGTCTGACTTAAACTTACTGTTACTACTTGAAAATACTATTTCATACTTTTTAAGTCTGATTTAGAACCCAATCTTTTACCCAAGTTAATGTTAATTAAAAACTTTACAAATCCCAAATCAGAAAGGAATATTGGTCTATTTTTTCAGACATATTCTGTTTCAACGTTATCTGAAGAGCCTTGCGGTTTCTAGATTTTTATGTACCAAATGGATGGGAATACAGTGCCTGTAGGGATCCTATATGTTTATCCACGAGACGAAATAACGGCTGTCAGATCAGAAAAGAAGGGGGGTGGGGGGAAAGGTCGTCTTTTGGGATTAGAAGAGTTCATTTCTTCGATTACTATACAGCTGGGATGCCTTATTTCGATTTATCGAACAAATCCCGGAGACTCAAGTTTATAGGATGAAGTGTCCTTGACGGAGGAACTAGAGATGGACATTTCTCAATACTTGCATAGGGGAGAGTTCTTGGGTTGAGGGGTTGGCCAATAGAAACGACTTACTGGCCTCTGGGTAATCGTTAC
This sequence comes from Synergus japonicus, assembly GCA_900474275.1. Taxonomy (NCBI): domain Eukaryota; kingdom Metazoa; phylum Arthropoda; class Insecta; order Hymenoptera; family Cynipidae; genus Synergus; species Synergus japonicus. The sequence continues at coordinate 78,709 of UCOH01000877.1, forward strand.
ATTCAGAGAAGAGAGTTTGTTGCAACACTTCGAATCAAAACTGTGTCATTTATTTTTATTCAGCCCCATTTAACGAGATCGGAGAACGACTATTCAGTATACATTAAACCTTTTAAGAAAGGCATTCTAGACCCGTGATAAATTATATATTTTTAGTCGAAAAACTCGAAAATTTCAAACTTGTTTTAGCTATATTTACTTCTCGGAATAAATATTATATTTCTCACTTTTCCATTCTTTAAGTGAGAGGCTTTCAAGTGGAAATTAGAAATATATTCTCTCTTTTTGTTATACGCTGAATCAAAACATGGGACAACTTTAATAAGAAGACAAAAGAAAGAAAAATCACTTTACATTTTTAGTGAGCGGGGGAATAGAAGCAACGTCTCCATTCGGAGGTTAGAGCAAGATTAAAGAATTGAAAAGTCGTAGAATGAGGAACAGGAATATTCAGTACCTTTAATAATTTAGAATGCTGTTTCCTCCAAAGTGAAGTTTCGTACTTGTAAGGTCCGATCCGAACTTGTTTAAGATTTCACCTGCTTTTTGCTCTACTTTACTTTTTTCTTTTCTCGTCTCGTTCACTATTGTACTTCGTCTATTCAAATGATGAAAAACGCTGGAAAACTTCCTTTTGTTTCGTGTTCAAACAATAAGTTCTCTAACTATAAACGGAATTCATTTTCTGATTATATATGTTATGAATCTATAATTGACTGTTCAAAGAAACGATTTTTTTTTCATTTTTAGTCTGAATTTTTATAATTAAATCAAACAGCTAAAGGTGCAACGAAATTTTATTCGTTATTTGTTTCCTTAAAAAAGAAAGCTACGAAACTTATCCTTTATCGACAGAGTAGACAGTTTCTCTTCGGCAATACTCGATTCTTTGCCCGGCTTATCGTTAAAATTTACCTGGCTTTCGTGTCTCGAATGTGCTTCAAGCACAGAGCAGCAAGGAACCAATGTGGGTAAAGCCCTTCACCTCTCACAATATTGGTTTTCTCAAGTTTTCACGAGAATCCCCCAAAGTTCTTAGATGAATTCACCTTAGTTTTGGGTTGAATCATCACAAGAGTGTCCGAAACTTTTCTTAGAAAATCCAAGGACGAAACTTTTGTAAAATAAGATAGCTGAATGTCCATTAACAAAATTTGTTAAAGTGTATTTTTTTTTAGTAGAGAAAGTGTGTAGGATAAACTTCAGCTTACTTAGAAAGATTTTTAGGGGCCTTGTACAATATTCATTACTGATATGGACTTGATGCCGAGGTGGAGGAGGCAAAGTTCTTATACTAAGTATCTTCTCAGGTCCATGAATAAGCTAATAGAGTCAAGTATCATCCTAGAAGGGAGATTCATGCTCCTTATAATAATTTTATTAACAAATTGTATTTTTATATTACACGCTATATAAACAATTACTCTCTAAAACTGAATCAGTCAAATTCCACTGATTTTCAGTGATTCTTTTCTCACGATTTGAATCAGTGAAAGTTCACTGAGAATCAGTCGAAAGTCACTGAAATTTTCAGTCGTCTTCACTAAACTACTAAAAATTTCAGTGACTTTTCACTGATTTCCAGTAGATTTTTCACTGATAAAAATCATGAGAAAAAAGTCACTGCAAATCAGTGGAATTTGACTGGTAATCAGTTAAATTTCATTGATTCAAGTTTAGAGAGTATATTTTAAATCTATCTGTTCTTCTTTTTTTAGAGAGATTTGGCAGAGAATCTAATTTTCAGGTGAACGATTTTATCGATTTCTGATTCAAATTCCAGTTACACTAAAAAGTTCAAACATGCAATGCAACAGAAATAACGGATTTGTTGCTAATGTAGCATTACGCTTCTGATTGATTAAAAATACTAAAATAAATGCTCAGATTTATGTTTGCTTTATATTTACAATACGGACGGACAATATATAAAATAAAAAAGGAGAGCGTAAGAACTTTGCTCGAAACGGTTATTAAATATTACAAAAGCGCTGGTATATAGACACATCGTCAGATTTTCCCTTCATCCATTAAAGCCGCTTAGTAATTAATACGTGAAATAGTTACCCTTTGTACAACCGTCTACATCGGCATGTGGTAGAATCGCCTTTATGAAAAAGAACGTGACAGGAATCAAAGCACCACACAAGGTGCTTTGATAAAATATAAAAGTATAATTTGTATAATAGAATGCAAAAACAAAAAAATGTCGTAAGTCGAAAATCGGGAAAGCATAAAAAAAGCTGATGAACAAAGTCGTATTACACAAGTAATAAAATAAGTCAAAATTAATACAAAAAATACAGAAAAATACAGATAAAAAAGGAGAAAGGAAAGCGGGAAAGAGGATTTGAAAAAGGAAAAGTTGGGAGCTTAGAATTTGAGCTTATCGATGAACAAGCGATTTTCACGAAACACGAGTGCCAGCTTTTCAAATGACGGTAAACTACACTTTATCGGTAAAGACGAAGGTAAAGAGAAATAGAGGCGCAGGAAGAAAATCTCGAGAGAAAGACGGAGAGTACTCTTAAGTGGTGCATGGAAATTCGATGAAAAGTCGTGAGCCGAGATCGATACTCGAATGCGGGCATAGGTGCCTTTATTGGCTTTATGCCAATGGCCGCTATCTATGTGGAACACCTGCGCGCATTGCAATCTTTTGAACAACGCAGATCTAACAAAAAATCGCAGAACGTTTGGCCCCGGAAAGCGTATCCTTTACCCAACCTCTGCATTTCTTTGCCAAATCAGTTGAACATATTTATATAAGTCAAAAGAAATAATCTTATTTACTACCTGCACAGTAGTTTATAGCCTTTTGAGACTCATCCAAAATAGATTCAGTATAAAACAAAATAGACTCTTGAGTAAAAATCATTACTCTCTAAATTTGAATCAGTGAAAATTTCACTGATGAATCAGTGATTTTAGACTTTTCACTGATCAATTCAGTAATTAGTCACTGATTATCAGTAAGTTCTTACTAATTTAACTAGTGAATCGATATAACCTTTGCAAATTTCCATAGTATACAAGTGCTGCCAACTATCGGTCCACATTATTCCTTTGTACTGATTCCATCAGTGACTTTTGTTCACTGAATGAATCAGTAACTTTTCACTGATTATCAGTGACCGGATTCTAGCTATTTGAATCAGTGACTTTTCACTGATTCAGATTTAGAGAGTAGTTTACTCTCTAAACTAGAATCAGTGAAATTTAACTGATTACCAGTCAAATTCCATGGATTTTCAGTAATTCTTTTCTCACGATTTTAATTAGTGAAAAATCTACTGGAAATCAGTGAAAAGTCACTGAAGTTTTTAGTAGTTTAGTGACGATTACTGAAAATTTCAGTGCCTTTTGACTGATTCTCAGTGAATTTTCACTGATTAAAATCGTGAGAAAAAAGTCACTGAAAATCAGTGGAATTTGACTGATTCAATTTTAGAGAGTATGTTTTTACAGTCGATGCTTTAAATGTAAAAAAAATTTGTTAAATATCGTCAGACTAAACTTCTGCAACTTTAACCCAATGCTTCTTAGACTACAAAATTTTAAAAACAGTACTGCTTTTAGATTTTTTCCTTTTTATGTAAAATTATTAAAGTGAGATATGCAATCTTACGAGTATAGTAATATTCGTTAGGTATGGTGTTCTGGGCCCTTATCGTTTTAGGAAGCCGCCGGGTTTCAACCAAGGCGGATACCGAAATCGATCACAGTATCTTAGTTCGCTTAGGGACAGATTGTGTTACCCTAACGAGCTCAGAACGTGACTGTGTTTCTTCACTGAAAAATCACAAGAAATAAAATAGCTTTACAAATTACTATTATAACTCTCGTTTGACAAGTTTGGAAAGATTTCAAACAGCAAAATGTGACAGAGTACTCTGGGATTATTAATTTGATTTTTATATCAACTTTAAATAATCTAGAGCTCAGCTCTTTCCTAACTTTCAACTACATACTATTTTTACTCAATTTTTAATTGGAATAAATATATCGTACTCTGCCAGTTTCATGAAGTATATTCTCAAAAATGAAATCATGAAAATCAGGTCATTCAAGTAATAAATTTAATAATTGAAATCGCAACTGAATATGAATATTTTTTACATTATATTCAAAATAATGGTCTTTGTATTTATTCTATAACTGTGTGTTAATAAATATTGAATATTTGTTAATATTTAATAAATTAGCTGAATAAGAGTTCAGTAAAAATTACTCGTTTTTATTAAATTTTATTGATTTGAATTATTTCAAAGGTGCTATTTTCAAAGAGCATTAAAGTCTATACTTCTCTATTCTTTTTTTTACCTTCGTTTCATCAATTCATCTTGTCATTCTAGGCGCAGTTGTCGCCCAAAGTGAATTTTCAATGCGCACACAAACGTCGACATGGCTTACAGATAATCGCCTGGACGCGGTCACCGTTGCTAGAAAGTTAATTAAGCTCGTTCGAATGAACTTTGGAGTTCGAACCAATTTGATGGAAAGAGTTAAAGAAAGCAGAGAAGCGCAATCCCTCTTTCGAATTAAAAAAAAAAAAAAGAAAAAAAGACGATGAAATATCCGCTCTGCAAATTTAACTTACTTTAATTTACTGTTTATTTTATTTAACTGATCGAAGTGTTATTATATTACTCTCTAAAACTGAATCAGTCAAATTCCACTGATTTTCAGTGACTCTTTTCTCATGATTTTAATCAGTGAAAATTCACTGAAATTTTCAGTCATCTTCACTAAACTACTAAAAGTTTCAGAGACTTTTCACTGATTTCCAGTAGATTTTTCATCGATTAAAATCGTGAGATAAGAGTCACTGCAAATCAGTGGAATTTGACTGGTAATCAGTTAAATTTCACTGATTCAAGTTTAGAGAGTAGCATTTTCGTGTTTGAAATGAAAATATATAAATAAAATTAATTAAGTTAGAAATTGAGATGGGAAATGTCAATTGTACTGACATGTAGATATAAAAGTCTGAAACGGAGAATTTGTTTGGAAAACTAAGTAAAAAGTTTATGAACTACGAACCTCGACGAGTTGCATTAGTGAACATAATTTAATTTCAAATTGTTCACTTACATTTGTTGGATATTGAGAAGTATTTGCAATGGAATGTAGGACATAAGTGTATATCTATAGTAACAAAGCAAAGACGGTATAGGATTCTCCATGCGACAGATAAGTACTCCATTATGGTATTGAGGTCTTATCATAATGAAGAGGACGATATCAGCTGAATGTAATACATCTCTCTATTGACCAAGTCACTTGGGTTTGATTAGGAAGCTCACTCAACTTAAAATCTCTTCTATTAGTGAAACCAAATATAAGGGGAAAACGAAAATTCAAAGATAACTATCATATGATAACTATCTATGAAGTCAAATTTCCTTTCTAAAAAAATAGTGTAAAGAAATTATGATTTGCTAGTTATTCTAAAAATAAAATCGATGAAGGAAATATTAAGGGAGATTTAAATCTCCCAAATGGGAAAAAATATTCCGAGTTTGGCAGCTTGTATGTTAAAATGTCTTTCTTTGCGCAGCCAAAGAAAAAAAGCTTAGCCTAACGAATTCTTTCTTAACATTAAGCTCTCAAGTAGACTGCATTGTGCTGCTTTAAAAATGAATGGTCCCTAGGGCCGTTTTAACATCGACGCACACTTTTCTTCATTGCAGGTCAAACCTGGAGTGTGAAAATGTAGAGTGGATCTTTAAAACACTTCTTTTAATAAAAATATTCTTACTGTACATATATTCTTCTTCCATCAATATTTACTGACAGATTTAATAGATAATAATAATTATAGATTAAATTAAGCAATTTGTCTGATTGATTTAAACTGAAATAATTGTATATCTGTCAGACCGAATTATTCACTAATTACTGAACTATAAAAGTGTGTATCTAAAATCAAATTTCCTAATGAAAATCAAATGTTATTATATATTAATTGATATACAACACGTAGTTGCGAAATGTGAAAAGGAGACATTTCATAATGTGACCTAGAATCTCTTAATTCGAAAATCGCATGTCCTTCGGTTACTACAAGCCTCAAATCAAATGAGTTTTATGTTTACCATTTTTTACTGGATGCTTTTGTTTACCATTCTCATTTCTCTTCTTTCTACTTACGTAACTGCACGCACACAATATTTTAGAAATGACTCTTGATTATTATATGAACATCCACCGCAATCGTGACTTGGTGTTTTTTTTTATCGTTACAATAGCTTAAAAAGAAACGACGATTAACGATTACGTGTAAAGATTACAATCCACGAAATCTCGTGATTTTGATTTAATTTATTATATTAATTTAATATAAGAAATGATAAAATAAAAGTAGCTATATTTTTAAATACTCTCTCTTCTGTCAGTCTAAATACCTTTCGGAATATATTTCTAAAAAATTGTTTAATGCACAGTGTGATAAAATCAGTAAGATAAAATTAGGCTGCAGCCCTGACTCGAAGAAAAATATAAATATATACGAAGAGCCGAAAGAAAAAAGAGGGGTAAGACTCATTTGCATTGCGTGACAAGGCTTTTTTTCCAAGCCAGCAGCCCTTTATGTGTTACTTCCTATAGAAGTCACGTGTATGGGTACCTTGCATGTCGTTGATTCTCCTCCCCTTTTCACCTCCCTTAACTCTCGTCGAAGTTTTTGCCATTCTTTATTTTTATGTACACTTTTTTTCACTATTAACGTCGGCAGTTTCAGCAATGCATTTATTGATAAAGCACTTTCACCCATGATAAATTTTACAGATTGTGATACTCAATATTGAATTACTGAAATCAATCTAATTAAAGAAGCTTTGCAAAAAATTTACATAAAAATTAAAATATTGAATCAATTCTAAAAAGATGATTGAGTCGAAGTCGAAATATCGTAACGCCTATTCCGTACTTCTCATTCGTCCGGTAAGTATCGATAGTGATTTTTAACAATCGATACTTGCCGAACTGTAAATTCCGCGTAAATTCAATTTGAAATTTTGAATTTGCTTTCGTTAATAATCATTTTGTCACGAGTCTAAACTCAAAAGACATTGAAAAGAATAGGATTTTTATGGAATTTTTTTAAGATTTCATGGGAGATAATGGGATTTTAAATGTTATCGTAGAATTTTATTGAGAAATTTCAAAAGCTTTTTATGATTTTTATAATATTTTGTAAAGAGTATTTTGTTTTAAGGATTTCATGGAATTTGATGATATCTTTAATGATTTTAAGAGATTTTAAGAGTTAATTGAGAAATTTTCAGAGTTTGCTAGAAATTTTTAGAGATTTTCACTAATCTTAACATGTATTTCAAG